>JANIVJ010000042.1:0-90335 GCA_030555785.1 Yamadazyma kanchanaburiensis | reverse complement strand
AATGTACACCAGAGATTTTATTAATCATTTTGAATATGGTTTATCTGGAAATGATAACATAAAAGCTAGTTTATTTTATATTTATGTATTAAATTACACTATGTCAGCTACAATGCTGAATGCTGAAACTTATATACCTGAATATACAACATATATTGCTGCTAAAATATTGGATGTAGATTTTATTCATGAAGAGATATATAAAATGTATAAAGAAAAAGGATATTTTGTCAAAATTTTAGATTTAGAAAATCGTAAATATGTCAATGAAAAAATATATGAAGAACCAATTATTAATAATAATGACTTCATTAAATATTTAGATCCTTTTCCTTTAAACTAAGAACACAAAAGATAGAGAGTAGTTTCATATTTAATAAATGATAATTAGATTTGTTAATGATAATAAACCAAGAATAAAGAAGATGTAGAATGATTATGGATTATTACTGGGTAGACAGATATTCATATTATATGTATTCAATAAGTAAAAACGAAGTAGATAATTATATAAAATTTGTTCATGTAGATGATATTACATATACATAAACGGGAATTTAAAAATATTGGAACTTGTAGTCATCTAGAAATTGATTTGGCTCTATTAAGCAAATAGACATGGAATTTTTTATTTGCTATGTGAAGACTAAATATTAAATTTATCAATAGATAGTGGGATCATAATTGACTAATATATATATTAGAATTATTGTTTATTATTAAATTAAATATTTAGACTTTAAATAAGATATAAATTTTACATGTTTATTTTAATATAATTCTATTCTTAATAGTGCTAATCCAATTCCCAAACTATCTTATTACTCTGATACCTTTCCATCATTTGGAAGTTATTCAGAAGAATTTGAGTAGGCCCTCGTAAACTTCAATACATAGATTTCTCCTTAAAATGTTCTCTTTACTATGAGAAGGGATACCCTCATGGGTCAACTACAATGGGTCAACTACACCAAAATTGCTCTAAATTACAGAATTCGACCACTGACCGTTAACACACACCTACAATAACCACCTCAAACTCTCACCTCCCTTCTACTCTCCCAATCTTTCCACTTATCATCACCTCTCTCTTCTCTACATCTCTACTCCTAAAAATCTCCACCAAAAAAATCATAGAAACAAGACTTTTCATTGTATTTCATCGGATATGACTATGAAACAGGAAACTTCGACGGGTTTACTCACACTTCCTCTACATCTACATCTCCATCTCTCAAGTAAAGTACCTCTGCCATTTCACCAATACATCGTTCGAAAATCTATTCTCCTTTTAATTTTGCACTGTTTAGATAAGTCAAAACTATATCTCCACCGATATACTTGATAAGTGTGGCTATCTCCACCCTTTTTGAAGGTTCTCCGCCTTAATTCCGCCACCACTAAAACCCGTGTTATATACCTCCAAGTTAAACAAAAACAACCCAGAAAAAAGCAATCCAAAACATGATTGATCTCAACCATACTGTCCTTCGTACCCTTAAGGTACGGTCTACCATGAACCAATTGATCACGTTCATGATTAACCCACTTCTTATTTAGTATCCACTTATCTATACGGCTGCGAACGGAGATTGAAGGATAAGCCTCGGTGACAGGCGTATCTCCGTTCGTTATACGATTATCACCGCTCCATCGCCATAAGATTAACTCCGTCTCGACATGCCGTGTCCAGTATATAATATGGCACCTCCCCAGATCAATAAACAGTCAACTTAATGGATATTGAAAAGTCAGAGGGCATTTTAGAACGTCAAAAACGTCTAGTATCTTTCCTTCATCGTGGAAAAGTTCCTCCCGTACCATCACCTGAAGAAAGACAACCATACCCTAAATTAACTAAAATATCAAACATCTGGTTTGGCTGGGTATTCCGTATTATCAAACTTGGTTATTTAAGAACCATCCAAGAGAATGATTTATATAAATTACCTCATTATATGACAGTTGCAGCAATTGATGCTAGGTGGGGAAAAGAGTTTGATTATGTAAGCCAAAAAGCTGCAATTAAACATAAAAAATCTGGTACAACTGCACCTTTCAGATTAACAGCAACTAATGGGCTTCATATAACTTTGAGATGTTTCTGGGTGGCATCTGTGTTTATCTTCTTGTTAATGTTAACTTCAGAACTTTCAAGTATTTTATTATCTTTGGTTGTTAAACCATTCATCAAATTTGTTACTCTAAAAACATATATCCCAGAAACCCCTATGAATGATGGTATAGGTTATGCAATTGGTATTAGTCTAATGATCCTATACTGTTTTGTCACACTTAATCTTTATTATTATTTTGTTGATATCATATCTACTCAAGTTGTTAATATGCTAACGAGAAGAATCTTGAATAAAGCCTTCACTGCTGGGACAAGAACAAGGCATAATTTTCCACCTTCTAAACTTACTTCAATGGTTGGTAGTGATATGGGTAAAATTAAAAGAGGATTAATGGAATTTTTAAAATTATTAACAATCCCATTTACTTTTGCTGCAACAATTGTAATCTTAGCTATTAATGTTGGTGTTGCAACTGCTGTTGCATTTGGAGTAGTTATATTCCTTTCTTTTATAATTGCTTTACTCGTTAAATTCATGACGGAGTATCGTCTTTCTTCTCTTAAATTCACTGATAAGAGAGTTAAGATTATTAAAGATATTGTTCAAAATTTAAAGAATTTAAAATATTACTCTTGGGAAACACCTTTCCTTAAATATGTTTCTACTGCTAGAAACGATGAAGCTAGAGAGTTAGTGAAGTTACAAACTACAAGGAACGTGGTATTTGCTGTTGCATTATCTATCACTTCTGTAGCAGCATTACTTGCTTTTATTACAGTATTTTCTCTTGCAGGTGGAAATGCAAATGCTGCTAATATTTTTTCATCAGTTCAAGCTATTTCAATTCTTGGTGATCTTTTCTTAGCTTTACCATTATCTCTTGGTGCAGTTGTTGATTCTGTTGTGTCAATGGGTAGAATCATGGAATTTCTTTCTAGTGAAGATGAAGAATCAAATGAAAATTTTATAATGAATAAAGAATATCCAGAAAAAGGATTGGTTATTGATATAAAAAATGCTGATTTCGTTTGGGAGAAATATCCAGAAATTCCAGAAGATGAAGCTGAAGATACAAGTTTGTCCAAAAATGAAAGAAAAGAAAAACAAAAAAGAGTCAAAGCTGAAAAGAAAGAACTTAGTAAACAAAAAAAACTAATTCGTAAACAACAAGATTCAGGTGTAATAATTGATGATGGTACAGAAGTTAGCTTCAGATTGAGCAATGTGAATTTAGATATAAATAAAGGAGAATTCATTATGATCATTGGAGTGGTTGGATCAGGTAAATCATCATTACTTAATGCTATTGCTGGCCATATGAAACTTGATACTGGTAGTGTTGAAATCAACGGTAATATAATGAGTTGTACTACCCCATGGGTACAAAACACTACAATTAAAAATAATATTCTTTTTGGTGATGAATTTGATGAAAAAAGATACCTTCAAACAGTTGATTCATGTGCTCTTGATACAGATTTTGATATATTCCCTGCTGGTGATCGAACAGAAGTTGGAGAAAGTGGTGTAACATTATCTGGAGGACAGAAAGCAAGACTTAATTTGGCAAGAGCTGTTTATTCAAATAAAGATATTTATCTTCTTGATGATGTTCTTTCTGCTGTGGATGCAAAAGTTGGTGGTCATATCATGGAAACATGTTTAATTAAATTGTTGAATGGTAGAACAAGAGTATTAGCAACACATCAATTATCATTCTTAGGATATGCTGATAGAATTATTTTCATGAATAAAGATGGTACAGTTGATTTCGGTACACAAGATGAATTAAATGAACGTAACCCAGAATTTAGATACCTTGTTTCTCATAAAGATCGTGATGATAAATCTGAAACAAGTAGTCAAGAAGAATCAACTATTATTGAGGAAAAGAAAGAAGTTAAAGAAATCAAAAGTGATGGTAAACTTATTGAAAAAGAAGTTAGTAAAGAAAATTCTGTTTCATTAGCTGTTTATAAAAATTTATTGGATCTTGGTTCTGGTAGAATACCTATTTGGATTTATGTAATCTTTTTGGTAGTATCATTGGCCCTTGCTGTATTCTTATACCTTTTTGCTATTGCTTGGTTAGGTTATTGGACAGAAAACAAATTCCCGCTTTCTGATGGTGGATACATTGGAATTTATACTATGATTACAATCACATCAATTATTTTCATTGTTCTTACATTTACAGTTGTTGTTAATATAGTTATTATATCATCAAAGAAAATCAATATTGAAGCTATTAAAACTATTCTTCATGTCCCAATGAGCTTTATTGATACAACTCCAACTGGTAGAATTCTTAACAGATTTACAAAAGACACAGATGCTTTAGATAATGATTTGGTGGAAAGTATGAGGTTATCAGTTTATTGTTTCGGAACTCTTGTTGGTATATTAGTTATGAATGTTATATATTTACCATGGCTTGCAATTACTTTACCATTTATAACCATAGCAACAGTAGTTACAGGATCATATTATCAAGCAACATCAAGAGAAGCAAAAAGATTGGAATCTGTTCAAAGATCATTCGTTATTAATAACTTTTCAGAAAGTTTAAGTGGTTTAGAAATTATCAAAACTCTTGATAAACAATCACAATTCTTTGATATTAATGATAAATTTTTAGATAAAACTGCTGAAGCTTCATTTATTGTTGGTGCAGTTCAAAGATGGGCTGCTACATTTTTAAGTTTTATTGCTGTTCTTTTTGTACTTGTTATAACACTTCTTTGTGCTTTTAGAGTATTCAATATTTCTGATGCTTCAGTTGGTGTAATTGTTTCACTTGCTTTATCTATTCCAGCAATGTTATCAATGGTTGTTAGGTTTTTTGCATTAGTTGAAAATGATATGACTTCATTTGAAAGAGTTTATGAGTATGCTTATGAATTACCACAAGAGAAGGCTTTTATTAGAAATGATACAGCACCTGAACCAGAATGGCCAAGGGAAGGAAAGATTGAATTTCAAAATGTTTCAATGAGATATAGAGATGGGTTACCAAAAGTCCTTAAGAATGTTGATTTAAATATTGATTCTAATGAAAAAATTGGAATTTGTGGTAGAACTGGTGCTGGTAAATCAACAATTATTAGTACTCTTTTTAGACTTACAGAATTGGCAGAAGGGAAGATATTAATTGATGGAGTTGATATTTCAAATTTGGGATTAAATAACCTTCGTTCAAAATTATCAATTATTCCACAAGAATCTGTTCTTTTTGGTGGTACTATTAGATACAATTTAGATCCATTTAATGATGTTGATGATGATACGTTATGGGATGCCTTAAGAAGAACAAGATTGATATCTGAAGAAGATTTGGTAGAAGTTAAAAACCAATCTGAACCACAGCATAAATTCCATCTTGAAGCTATGGTAGAGAATGAAGGTAAGAATTTTTCATCTGGTGAAAAACAATTGATTGCATTTACAAGGGCTTTAGTTAGAAAGTCGAAAATTTTGGTTCTTGATGAAGCTACATCATCTGTGGATTATGAAACAGATGCTAAGATTCAACAAACAATCACTGGAGAATTTAATGATTGTACGATTTTATGTATTGCACATAGATTAAGAACAATTATAAATTATGATAAGGTGTTAGTGCTTGATCAAGGAGAAGTTAGAGAATTCGAAGAACCAAAGGAATTGTTTTCTAGAGAAGATCTGATTTTCAGATCATTATGTGATAAATCAAAGATAACTATAGAAGATTTTCAATAGAAAGTATAGAGATTAATATATAATGTATGACAAAAATACATAATGGCCTCTTTTTATTCTACCTATAAAAATAAACTAGTATAAAGACATAAAATCATTACCGCAAACCCCCAAATAACCAATGTTAAAGAAGAAGTCTTGATTAACATACCACTCTTGCTCTCACCATCAGCTAATTTATACCCAAATAAACCTGGTAAAATAAACGAAATAGCAGTTGACCCAGTTGCACCAACAATTGCTAAAACTAAAGCAAATGACAGGATTGAAACTGCAAGAATATAACCAAGAAGAAGAAGGATTATTGTTATAATATAGAAACGAGTATTTGGGAAAGGAACTACGGGAGAAGCCGATTGAATAGATTGAAGAGATGATAAAGATACCCCAGAAGGATGAGGTCTTAAAGCAGGAGATGCAGAAGTTGTAGGAGTTAATAAAGCTTCAGTTTCCGTTGAAGTATCCTTTTTTTGAATTTTGATCCAATGGTAAATGTTATTAACAGATATTCTTGCAGGGTGTAACATTAAAGGGAAAGAAAATAATACCATAAAAGCAATACAACCTCTACCAATAGTTGAAGAAATGGAGGAAGAATAAGAAAGAATTACATTACCATTTACTTTATCACCGAAAGTCAAATAACCTGTTATACCAACTAATATAAACAGACCAGCAGAGATTCCAATAACTACATAAGTTAAAAGACTTAAAGATTTTATGGATTTATCTCTTGCTTCATTGATGATAGAAAACATATTTTGATGACCGGTGAAAGCGAAAACGATAATAGAGAAGGTACTAAATACACCAGAAACGTTTGGAGGCATTAAGGTAATATTACCCTTCATCTCTTGAGGAACATCACCAACGAAATAATGAACAATAACTAATAAAGACATATAAACTATAGCTACAAGACCTAAAATAGAGGTATACTTTAAAGAGTCCAAATTCTTCAAGAGTGATAAAGGAATAGTTACTATAGCAGAAGACAAAATCCAGAAGTTACGGATTTGATCTGAATCTATATAAGGAATTGATGGGAAGATTGTTGGCATTAAATCACCAATTAATACCAAATAACTTAAAGCACAACCAAAGCATTGGATGGCAATGGCAGCATCAAAAACAACAGATAAGGTAGGATAGGTAATTGAGCAAACACTAAAGAAAGTAGCATGACCTTCAGGTACAAAAGTAGCTACAAAAGCTTGAAGGAAAAGACCATACCCTG
Organism: Yamadazyma kanchanaburiensis; assembly: GCA_030555785.1. Lineage (NCBI taxonomy): Eukaryota > Fungi > Ascomycota > Pichiomycetes > Serinales > Debaryomycetaceae > Yamadazyma > Yamadazyma kanchanaburiensis. The sequence continues at coordinate 83,282 of JANIVJ010000042.1, read as the reverse complement.
AAGTTAAAGCAGCCAAAAGGATGATGAAAGTACCAAATGCAAGACCATCTGTAGAGTATGCCAAAGGCATAGAAAGGAGCCCAGCACCTATGATGGTCTTTGTAAGACTAATGGAAGAGGATATGAAGGAAGCACCTTTTGGTTCCATGGGATGAAGATAAAATTTCAGAGCGTGTCTTTCGCACGATAGGTAAACAAGCAGCCACAGATACAAGAGACAAAGACACAGTCAGTTGATAGAGATAAGTCAAACGACCGCACAAAATAACCACAATAGAATCACATTAGAATCACAGAATCACTCACAGTCCATAGGTCTAGTCGTATTACCGATGAATATACAAACAAACGGGTCTAAAGAGATAATGACAGATCCTGATCCTCAGACTCTGGGTGTGTCCCAGACTCTGGGTGTGTCCCAGCCCCTGGTGTCCCAGACGGCACCCACCCACCAATCCTCCATCTGTGTAACCGTCCGTGTACGTCCCTTCACTACGGCAGAACAAAACAACCTTATCAAACCTGATACCTCACAAATGTTCTTAGGAGATGGATCATTAAACACACAAACCACAAAAGTAACACCTAATGGAATACGTAAGATCATAGAAGTCGTTGATGATAAGATGCTTATCTTTGACCCACCAGAAACTAACCCCATCGCCAATATGCATAGAAACCTCTTCAAATCAAATTCAAGAATAAGAGAACATCGATTTGTTTTTGATAAACTTTTTGATTCCAATTCTACTCAACAACAGGTATTTGAATCTACTACCAAACCACTTCTTGATAGTGTTTTAGATGGATATAATGGTACGATTTTTGCTTATGGAGCAACAGGGTGTGGAAAAACTCATACAATTTCTGGTACCCCAGAAAGTCCAGGAATCATATTTCTTACAATGGAAGAATTATATAGGAAAATGGATTTATTACAAGATAAAGAATTCAATATCACGTTATCATTTTTAGAGATTTATAATGAAACTATTAAGGATTTATTAGTACCAAATGATAAACCACTTTTTATTAGAGAAGATAGTAAAAAAAAAATCTTTGTACCGAAATTATCAATACATAAACCACAGAGTGTTGAAGAAGTAATGGAGATGGTATTAAAAGGAAATAAAAATAGAACGTCATCACCAACCCAAGCTAATTCAACATCTTCAAGATCTCATGCAGTTCTTCAAATAAATGTTGAACAAAGAAACAAGTCAGTTGATTTAAAAGAAGAACGGGTTTTTGCAACGTTATCAATAATTGATTTAGCAGGTAGTGAAAGAGCAGCAGTTACAATGAATCAAGGGAAATTACTTAATGAAGGAGCTAATATTAATAAATCATTATTAGCATTAGGAAATTGTATAAATGCCCTTTGTGATCCAAAAAGAAAATCTCATATACCTTATAGAGATTCAAAACTTACAAGATTATTAAAATTTTCATTAGGAGGGAATTGTAAAACAGTTATGATAGTTTGTGTATCACCTCTGTCACAACATTATGATGAAACTCTTAATACTTTGAAATATGCTGATAGAGCTAAAATGATTAAAACAAAATTGGTTAGAAATCAACATAATTTAGATAGACATGTAAGTTCTTATTTAAAGATGATAACTCAACAAAAGACAGAAATTGAACAATTAAAGGCTAATCAAAAAGAATTGGTTGATAAAGAGATTGAAAAGTTCAAGACTTTAACAGATTCGGCTCTTCAACTGTTGTATGAATCTTTAGAATCTATAAAAGTCTTTGTGTTTAACAAATTACAAGATAGATATATGAAGTATTTCATCTTAGCCAAAAGAAAAATCCTTCTTGGTGATAAATCTAATTTCTTACACATCTATAAAAAATGTAAAGGACATGCTAATACAAATATTGTGCTTTTAATTGAACAAATCTTATCTAAACTAACCAATCAGATCAAAGAATTGGAAAATGATTATAGAACTCCAAATGAAATAGATTTTATCTTGGGAGAATCTGCTCAACATAATCTTAAGAAATTACAAGAACATGAGAATTGGAATCAAGTGTTAACTCATTTGTTTGTTTCTGGTCTTGAAGGTATAAGAAAATCATATGAATTCGATATATTTCTTAACGCTAATATTCTATTTGAATTTCTTATATCAAGGATTGATGAATATAATTTCTCAAGTAAAAATCTCTGTCATTTTTTAAATTCTAACGATTCTGAATTCATATATGATGAAATTTTAAAATCTCTTGAAATTCTTATTAATGGAGATTTCGATACAATTCTTGGAGATTTATTCACAGAATATTTAAAAGAGAATGGAGAATTTGAATCTTCACCTCCTTTAAAGAGATCAAGTTCTCCATTTAAAGATTCACCAATTAGAACCTTTAAAAAAGTTCATTTTGATGAAAATGAGAGTTATGATGAAAGTAGTATGATGATTAAAAGTGATTTAGATGAAAATTCTCCTTTACTGGCGAATATTCTTGATCAATTAAATGATGATTTAAAACCTGATCCACTTTCTCCTACGAATTTCCAATCAACTCTTAAATTACAACCACCAAAAAGAGTTACATCTTTAACCAAACGTCTTAATGATTCAAGAATCCCACTCTTGAATAAACAAGCATCAAAAATCCTTAATAAGAAGGAGCCAATTCCATGGAGAGTTTCTTCAAATCCATGTCAATTGATTGAATTTGATTTAAATCAGGCGACTAGAAATATTGGAAGTAATGGTTCTGGAAGTATTGAGTAGTAATGAGAAATGAATAATGAATCGTGTAGTTGTCTATTGTGTACTCTGTCTACTCCACTGTCTACTCTACTCCACTACACACACTCTCTCTCTCAGGTTCATATATTACTATACATCTACCATCTACCTCCACCTTGTCCTCCTTGGCCACCAAATCCTCCTTGACCTCCTGGTCCTCCAAATCCTCCTGGTCCACCTTGACCTCCTGGGCCACCAAATCCTCCTGGTCCACCGTGGTGTCCACCTTGTCCCCCAAAGCCACCTTGTCCACCGAAGCCACCTTGTCCTCCAAATCCACCTTCATCTCTACCGTGTCTACCACCGTGTCTACCTTCATTACCATAACTGTTTCCACCATAATCGTTTCTACCATAATCATTTCTACCATAATCATTTCCACCATAGTCATTTCTACCATACCCACCTTGTCCTTGACCATATCCTTGACCCCCGTGGCTACCACCATGACTACTTCCATGATTACCAGAAACCATACCAGCTAATCCACCTAATAACCCACTGCTATGACCTCCTTGATTTTGATTATATCCTTGGTTTTGGTTATACCCTTGATTTTGATTACCATGACCACCTAATAAACTTCCTAATCCACCTAAACCACCTGATGAATGGTTATTATTATTACCTTCAAACTTATTTTCAACCTTATTGGCTAAAACAGCACCAGCAATTGCACCACCAATCTTTCCTAAGGTACTATGTTCATTACCTCCAACTTTACCACCTCCATAACTACCAGCTAAACCACCTGCGACAGTAGATAATAAACCTCTTTCTCCATCCCCAGATTGTCCTTGATTACCATAATTTCCTTGATTACCATAGTTTTGTCCTTGATCATAATTTCCATAGTTTTGTCCTTGGTAATTGTTACCATATTGACCTTGATTATCGTAATTATCTCTTCCCATGTTGTTGAATAAATTTCACTTAGCCTGCGTTCAGGTTCCTGTGACCGAAGATCCAAGCCGCATATAATTGGTAATTGACACATCGGGTTTTGACGTAACAATCCGAGATAGGAGAAGTGCAGGGGACCAGTGACAAGGGACAAGGGACAAGGGACAAGATATGGAAGAGAGGAAAAGAGGAGTGTGGTAGTTAATGGTGTGTTCACTATGTGTTTTCAGTATTTGTGTTCGTGTTTGGTACGACAAGGTTTGAATCGCTGGAGATAGGGGAGTAGGTTTTGTGCAACATTCTCCTGAAATTCCATTTTCGTGAAATTTACGGATTTAACATGAGACGAGCTGGGAGTGTGTGGTGAAACAGGTGAGAGATTTGAGAGTGAGAGACAGAACAAACAACAGAACAAACAACAGAACAAGGGTAAGAAACGAGGACGAGGGACTGGTATGGTGAAAGGAGACTGTCTACTCACTTTAAGGTTAAGGTTTGGAATATCGAATGATTAGCAGATCAGGTCCACTCTTTTATTCTCTCCTCCCTTCTCTCTCTTCCATGCTGATGCTATTCACTATTTACTACGTACTAAACAATCACACAATCCTTCTCTTGAGCATCATTTTTTTGTACTTGTGGTTGAATAACTTTTTTCTTTTTCAAATTTTTTTGAAGTTTTGCAGCTAAATCTTTATCAAGAATTCTACCAATTGCCTTTTCATCACCATTTTCTGCAGCTTTAATATACCAATTTTGAGCTTCTTTTGAATTTTTTTCACAACCAATTCCTTTATCATAAAAATTACCTAAAGCAAATTGACCTTTTGATAAATTACACATTGCAGCTCTTTTTGCCCATTCAAAAGATTCATTTTCATCTTTTGGTAAATATGGATCATTACCAACTAAATACCATGCACACATTGCTAACATTGAATTTGGATCACCACCTAAAGCAGCTTGAGTATAATAATGAATAGATAAATTTGAATCTTGTGGAACAATTTCACCAATTTCATAATAATGACCTAAAATTGAAGAACTTTCAATATGACCTAAAGCAGCAGCTTGACTATAAAGTTCTAAAGCATATTTTTTATCTTCAATAACAATATCTTTAAATCCATTAAAATATATTTTACCTAATTCATAAGGAGCAGCAGCAATTAATTCATTAGCAACATTTGAAGCTCTTGTTAACCATTTTATACCCATTTTTTTAGTATTTACATCAGTTGTTGATAATCCCATTCTACCATAAAATGAATAAACTCCTAATTTATACATTGCAGCAGGATGATTTTTTGATGCTGCCATTTTTAAATATTCAATAGCTTTTCTTGCATCTCTACCAGTACCTAAACCTTCTTCATAACAATAACTTGTTCTATAAGCACTTTCAACATGTCCATGTTTGGCAGCTGCTTGAAATAAAACAAATGCTTCTTTTGATTCAATTTTACCAATAGCTCCTGATGAATATGCATCACCTAAAAGATATTGAGCATCAACATATCCTTTATCAGATAATTTCTTAAGATAAATAACTGCTTCTTTCATAAGTGATCTTCTAAGTTGTTTCTCATTAACCGAAGAATCATCAAGATTTGATAAATCAAAAGAATTTGAACTTTTACTTTTTGTATGTTTATGACTTGGTTCAGATTCTGGTTCTAATAATAATGCAGTTTGTAACATATATTGAGCATATTGAAATAAAACCGTTGGATCATTAGATTTCTTAGCATTCTTTCTATATAATTCAATAGTCTTAATTCTAGGCATTAAATTATTTGAATTATCACCTAAATATTGAGTTATAAGATTTTGATTAAAATCTACTAAACTAATATTATCACTACGATCAAAGAAACTTGATGTTGAACTAACAGATCTATTGTGGTTATTAAATTTTGGTGCACTAAGATTATTATCAGATTTTGAATAAGCAATAGAATCAATATTTGAATTGGTGATATTAAGATTAGTTACTGAAGATGTAGCACTAAGAGGATTTGATGGAGGACTTGCAAGGTCAGTACTAAATACTGGAGGTGGGGTATCCATTGGATTTTGAGATTCTAGAGGATATGGATTTTTTTGATATTGATTTGATTCATGAAGAGGATTACGAGGGAATTGTCCGAAATTTGGACTTAAAGGACCTGGGCCTGGAGAAGGGTTTGCACTTGGATTCCCAGGAGTCAATGCAGGACTATGACCTGGAGTAAGATGACTTGGAGTAGTAGTTCCTGAGTTTCCTATGGTTAAATTTGACATTTGATTTGTTGAATCTATTATTGGATCATTAATAGGGTATGGAGATTGGGAGTGTTGAGGACTAGCGGCTCTAGGAGTATTATACTGAGAAGAATTAGTCGATGAAGAAGAAATTTCACCAGGAATTCTTTGACGATATGGATGTGATGACATAAGGGTATTGTCTGTTGAGGTGTTAATTTCAATCGCGAATTACTAAAAAGAAATAATTCTAAACAGATTTCAGGTAGGGTAGTGAGTGAAATATTAGACGAATGGTACGAGCCTTGAAAATAATTAATCTGGAAATATTTGAATGTTCTGATGTTAGTATATTTAAGATACCTCCAGGTGATTTGTCTATAACTGATTGGAATAAATATGGTGAGAGAATATGTTGGGATGGGTGTTTAAAATTGCTGGAAGAAGAGGTTTATGCGGATGATGATGATGAAGAAGATGAGATCCTCCTTCCTAGAGAACGTATACGTCTAAGATTGGACTTCTATAACCAAACAAAACAATCAAAAGTAGATTGGGCTGTGGTATGGTATAACCCTGTACATAAAATTGCATCAGAATCTCATCCTTGTATAGAAACAATTCAACCAACTGAATCTTTTAAACATTTTAAAATCATTGCACAAGTTCCTGGTACCCAATATAATCAAACCTTACCAAACCCAGAGATTTCCGATCCAAAACACCCCGACCTCAAACACCCCAATCTTCAAGTGGCTTTAGGATTAAAATTTCATGATAAAATTGATGCTTATACATTTATAGAACGATTGAATTCATATAAGAAATCATTCAAGAGTTATATTGATCAGTATGAATATGAGTTGCAAATGAAAGTTATGATGACTAAACTGGAAGGTTTAAATATTAATGATGATAATGATGATGAATTTGGTGAGTTTGTAGGGTAATGCATAGAGTTCTGGCTTCTAACACTCTGGGTCGATTATTACTTCCTCTACACTCTGGGTCGACTTCTTCTATTACTACACGGTCGATTATTACTTCCTCTATTACTATACACTTGTTCAATTCTATTTCTTCTCGTAATGCATAGAGTAGTTTATGCCTCTATCACTACACTTGTATCTATTTCTTCTCGGTATTTCTACACTGTTCAATCTATTTCTTCTCGGTAGTTTCTGCCTCTATTACTATACACTATTTGTCCTATTTATTTCTTCTTGGAATAATACATCTTTTTAATAATCGGATTGTGCTGCCTTATCTCCTTATTCTTATTCTTACTATATTCAATATATGCCATATCTTCTCCTCCTGCTAAACCTGCTAAGGATCCAGTATTCTTGACAGAATTAGATGTACCTTCATTCTTAATTCTTTCTCCTCTAGCAAAAGTTGTATCGGCATCATCTCCAAGCTCAAGACCTGCTGCATCTTCATTCTTTAATAACACCTCTTGAAGTAATTCTCTTCTTTCTCTTGGTGTAGCATATGCAAGATTTGGTAATTGTTCCATCCCATTTAAATGAGTAATGACTTTAAATGCATACCCTTGATCAACTAAAAATGCTTGTCTTTTAGTTGAATAATACATTTCTTGAGTATCTTTCGATACTAAAGAATAAAAAAATGCATTAAACCCTTCATCATTTCTTCTTTTAGCTCTTAAAATTCTACCTAATCTTTGAGCTTCTTGTCTACGACTACCATAATGTGAAGAGATTTGAATCAAACATGTTGCTTCAGGTAAATCAATCGATGTATCTCCAACTTTTGATAAGAAAATCGTATTAATTTGATCATTATGTTGAAAATTTTGTAAAATCTTCATTCTTTCTTGTTGAGGAGTTGATCCATAAATAAATGGTTTACCTAATTTAAGAGCATATTCTTGAAGGGCATAAACATTATCACTAAATACAATGATCTTATCACCTCTTTTTTCATGATAATGAATTAAAAATTGACATGCTTGAAATTTAGTTGGGTTCATAATATATAATAACATTTTCTTTCTTGAAGTTTCACGTAAATATTCTTGATAAAATTCTGATGTCATTGGACACCAAACTTCTGCACATTGAACATTTGCAATATGTCCCTTTTGTGCTAAATCCATCCAATTAGCTTCATATAATTTTGGTCCAATTAAAAAATTTAAATCATAAATCTTATCATCTTCACGAACTAATGTAGCAGTAAGACCTAATTTTGAATGTGCTGCAATTGTTGTAACAACTCTTCTAAACATCGCTGCTGGTACAACATGAACTTCATCTAATATAATAAACCCCCATTCTCTTGATGTTAAGAAATCCATTACTTTTTGTGAATCATATGATCTGTTTCTTGTATTTGCAACCATTGAATATGTTGATACAACTAATCCAGCATCTGTTGAAAACATTTCTTTATTTTCTGATGTAAATGCTGCAACACTTTCTGGTTGAATTGTACTCCATTGAAGAAATTGTTGTCTCCATTGCATAACTGAAACTGATGATGTACAAAGTACAATAACTGATTTACGTATAGTACAAGCTGCTGTGATTCCAACTAATGTTTTACCTGCTCCACATGGTAAAACAATAATACCTGATCTAGCTCTACCATTACCAAACATTTTCGATAAAGATTTTTCTTGATATGGTCTAATCTGTGTTGATGGTTTAAGATCTATTTCTAAATCTGGATTTCTAGCATCATTACGGAAATCATATTCTTCTAAAACTGGATATTCAATATCTGAACATCTTTTTTTAACAATTTCAACTGAATCATTAGATATTTCAAATGAATGAACCGCATCATCATTATCATCATCTTCTTCCAGGGTCTTAACTAAATTAGCAAAAATATCTTCTGATTTATCTCCTTCTTTTGGTTTAGTTCCAGGAATTTTAACATCATTAGTAGGTGGTGCTACTTTTACTAATCCATCTGCACCCATAGTACTTTCACTATTGATTCTTAATGGTCCAATTACAGGGTCTTTAAGTAACATTTGTAAGACATCTGCTTGTGCACTTTCAACAAAATATCTCGTATTTTTTAAAACTAATTTAACCTTACCATAAGATACAGTAGCACCTCTAATAAAATTAATAATACTTTCAGCAACTGGGACTTTAGATAACCTATTAAGAACTTGAATAATATCATCAGTTTCTAATCCAACAGAAACTGCTGCATAAAGTGAATAAGGTGTAATTTTATATTCATGAATATGTGATGGTCTTGATACAGGTTCTGCTATAGTGATCAAGAAATCTTGTGCTTGTTCTGCTAATGGACTAAATGATTCAAGGACAATTCTACAATCTTTTGGTGAGATCCAAAGAGGTCTTGAAAAATGATCTGGTTTAAGACGAAGATATGAAAAGTCAGATTTCCCGAATGATTTACTAACTGCATCTGGAACATAATCTTGTGGGATATCAGGAGTTAATTCGATGAGATCTTCTTCATCAAAATCTTTATTACTAATACTTGCTTTAAGAGCTTCAATACTTTCTTCTGCTTTACGTTTTTTATCTGATTCTTCTTTGGTTATATTGGTTGGACGGTTGGCTTTTCTACGTTTTCCGTATGAGTAGTCTTTATCAGCATCATCAGAAGAGTCATCGGAGAAGTTCCCATGACTTAATTCGTTATAATTAACTGTTTTACCTCTACGTGACATAGTGAAAATTGCGACATTACTAAGTGAACTAGGGAAAGAGGTACCAGAGCGAAGCGATGGTGCCGAAGCGATGGTACGTACGTGAATGTATAGGATCGGGTGACAGGTCTCTGGACCTGTCTCTGTCTCTGGGCCTGTCTCTGGGCCTGTCTCTCCCTAGTCTCTCCCTAGTCTCTCCCTAGTCTCTCCCTAGTCTCTCCCCACTCTCTCCCCACTCTCTCCCTACTCTCTCCCTACTCTCTCCCTCTTCCTTATTATTTATTATTACATACCTACTCTATTCCTAATCTGTAAACTTATAAGATCCTGATGCAAATGTAATAGATCCACCCTTATAAGCACCTCTCTTCATCTTATTTTTATTCTTGGTAAAATCTTTCCCTCTAACTTGACCTAATTTTTCATTAGCCATTTGACCCCATGTACCTGCTGCTCCTTTATATGTATTATCTTGTAAAGCAGAAGCTTCAAAACTAACTTTTGAACGATCTATTCTTGAAAAATGTTTTCTTTGACCTGGAAGTAATTCTTCTTCTTCTGCTGGGATTGGTTCAGGGGTTGAATTAACTGACTCGGTAGTTGATTCAGGTGGTGATTCAGTTTTTTGTTTTTTTGATGGTGATGATGTAAAGGAGAATTTTCTCTTTTTAGACTTGTTTGATGAGTCTGAATCTGAATCGGAGTCTGAATCGGAGTCGGAGTCTGAAGAATCTGAATCTGAACTTGATGAGTCGGAGTCTGAACTTGATGAGTCAGAGTCTGAACTTGATGAGCTTGAGCCTGAGTCAGATTCTGAACTTGATGAATCAGAATCAGAATCAGAACCAGAACCAGAATCGGAACTTGATGAATCAGACTCGGAACTAGAAGAGCTAGAAGAATCAGAATCAGAGCCGGATTCTTCTTTCTTTGGTTCTTCTTTCTTTGGTTCTTCTTTTTTCTCTTCTTCTGAGTCAGAATCAGAGTCAGAATCTGAATCTGAATTTGAATCTGAACTTGAGTCAGAGTCTGAATCTTCCTTCTTCTCCTCTTTCTTTTCTTCTTCTGAATCTGAGTCTGAGTCGGAGCTAGAAGAGTCTGATTCAGAATCAGATTCCTTCTTTTCTTCCTTCTTTTCCTCTTCATCAGAGCTAGAATCGGAATCGGAATCTGACTCTGAATCGGAATCTTCCTCACTCTTCTTGTCTTCACACATCTCATCTAACGCATTTTCTAAATCATCTGTAATTGCTGGAATTTCATAATCACCAGATTCAATATCTTTTTTTAAAGCTTTTAATGTCTTCTTGAAGTCTTGTTGGGATTCAAGATACTTTGAAATATAAGCAAGTACAACCTCTTTAGATGCCATTCTGATAAGAAAAAAATTTGTCTCGCGATAAGGGTGAGATGAGATGAGATGAGGTGTGGAGACTGATCTGAGACAAACCATATATATACTATAAACGCTTCCTATCTATCCTAAACTACTCTGACTAATCCATCCTACAACTTTGCTATACTCTTCTCTTTAGAAAAATCAATAGATTCCCATTGCTTACTATTCCTCATTAATTCTCTTTGAGTCTCTAAAATCTTTTGTCTATCATTATTCATTACTGCTTCTGGATAATACTTTAAACTATCTCTTGCAGCTTGTGCACGGGATGTTATCAATCCAATTATCCAATCAACAGTTTCATCAGGTTTTTCTCCAAAACATAAATGTGTAGTATCTTTCATAATATGATAATCTACTAAAGCATTTGGTTCAGCCTTTTCTTTGAAATACTTGTTACTAATTGGTGGGTTCCAAGTAGCATTCTCCCCGATTACGAAGGCAACTTTACACTCAAGCAATGGGAACATAGTATATGATTTCTTCAATCCTAACATACCTGACAGATAACTTGCCATTTGATATGGTTTCTTACACTTGATTCTGTATTTAACTTCTCCCTCGGCATTGGTAACTTTAACGTATTCATCTCTAATCATATCATCAAGTATATCTTCTCTCATGGTACTATAAAACGAAAACTTCTTATAATATTGATTCAAATCTTCTAAAGAATCGAATTCATCCATAATGAGTCCTTCGATCTTTCTAAAGATTCCATTATATCTAGCAAGCATTTTTGGATCATGGTAATAAGGAGCTTCGATAGGAACAACAGTATCAAACAAAAATGGTTCATAGAGTCCAGCCATAAGAGTTTGATGTCCACCAAAAGAATGTCCAATGGCTATAGTCTTATTATACTTGTCATTAAGTAGATCATTCTGACTATTCTCATACTTAACAACTTCAGCAATATCTTTCCCACCATCTTGCCATCCATTTATCCAACCTAAAATTTCATCATTAATTATAGCAGAATCACCATGAGCAATATTATCAATGGATACAACACTACCTAAATACCAAGATGGTTGGTTTGGTGATAACATAAAGAGTTTGTTGATATGATAATGCCAGACGCTTTTATTCATACCAGTACCATGACTAAATACTAAATTAATTCTTATCTTATCTCTTGTAAATGGGTGAGAAGAGGTGTATTTGTTGTATACTAATTTGAGCTTAGATTGATCTTCTGGAAATATAGTAGTACCAGGTGTACGTGGGAAATGGGCTGATATTGTTTTCTTCTCAATTGAATAAGACATTGGAGTGTTGGTAAGTCTGAAAAATCTGGATGGTTTGGAGCTTTATATGCGACCCCACAATCCGAGGAAGAGACTGTGAAGGGGCGGGGAGATGATAGGAAGATTCGGATACGAGTTGAGGATACGAGGTATTAGAGCCAGATAGGGAGAGCCGGATACGGGGAAACACATAAGGGTAGAGGTAAATACATAAGGGCAGAGGTAAATAGGGGTAGCTACCTACACGAACGGGTCTTTTTTTATTACTATCAAGAATCACGTGAATGAGATTTCTACTTCTTTTCATCTTTCCTATTAATATCAATATCATATTCAGTCCCATCACTAACTACACTCTCATTCACTTGTCTCATTCTCTTTTTCCACCACCTTTTTGACTCCTTTCTATGTACATCTTCAAGAAAGTAATCACTAACTTGATCATCCTCTTCTTCATCTCCATCTTTTAATTTTTGTTTTGAAGATTTTTCAAGACTAATTTCTATTGGTTTACCATCCTTCATCATCAAATATTTACTACCATAACCAAGATCTTTTATAACGATTTCTCTTGTTCTACCTAATGATTCAATATCTGCAACTCTTTCAATTGTATCATCAAGTAAATCATCAAAACTTGGTTGTGAAGAAATTTCATGAAATGCTCTCATCATTGGTACAGAATCTGCTCTAACTCTTGATTCAGAATCAATTGTGAAAATATTTAAATTATCATACAGTTGAATATAATCTGGTCTTGTCATAATTTGTCTTGCTCTCCATAATGGTAACTCAGGTAATTCATGATTTTTATCTTTATCCTTTTCATCAGGATAATCTTTCAAAACAAGGGTATTATGTCTTTTCCTATCCATTTCAACAAACTCTCTCATTAAAAGCATTGCTGATGAACTGAATTTCCCATGTTCCATAACATCATCATCCATATTAAATCCAAGAATTCCACATTGATTAAGAAACCATGTCTTTTCTCTATCAATGATTTCATGACATGCATCAATCATGTTTTTATGTCTTGCAACTTGTGAAATATGTTGTGGTCTACCTCCAATAAGATCATAAATTTGATTACAAGATTCATCATCAACCTTAAGTTTTGGGAACTTATAACTTGGGAAATGTCTTTCTCTAATAAATTTCAAGGCATTAATAGTTTCTTTTCTATTAAAATCTCGAACATTTATAAGTTCTAATCTTGTACCTAATTTTTTCAATTTTTCATAAACCCAATAATCATCTGAATTAAAAATTATAGTAAGTAATCCACTTCCACTCATGGCTTCAGCTTTTTGTTGAAGTAATTCAAGTAATGCAACCCCTTCTTCATTTTCTTTAATTAAATGAGAATTATTAATAATTAAAACCAATGGTCTACCATCTTTTTTAACTCTTCTCATAGCTAATTCTTCTAATTTATTAAATCCTCTTTCAATATCTAACAAGGCTGTTGTATCTCTTGGTCCTCTAATACTAAATAACGCTCCAATATAATCTTCATTAAATGTATAATTTAATGCTCTACCTAATCTAATTCTAAAGATTTCTGGATCAGCATGTGCATCAAAGATTGCAACATTATATCCATCAACTTTTTTCATGGATTCTAATAATAACGAAGTTTTACCAGTACCTTTTTCTCCAACAACTAAAAAATATCTACCAACAATTTTACCAGCAATGATATCATCTAAGAGCTTTTGTTGAGGTCTTTCAACCCAGTATTTGCTCAAGTCTTCTGTTTCGTCATTTTCAACGTGTTTATTTGTACGTTTGTGAATTGATAATTGGAAGGCTGGGTCACCAAGGTCAAATGCAAGGTCCATTTTATCTAAGACATGAGCATTATAGAATCGGTGATATAATAAACCTGCTACACCTAAAATGGCTACAGAACTAAAGGTGATTCCGATAGTTTCGAGACACTTGACGAGGAAGCTAGAGAGTTTAGATTTGAATTTTTGGAATTTTGAAGGTTCTGGTTCGTCTTCATATTCGTATTCGTCTTCTGGGGGAGGGTTGGAGTTGGGGCCTGAGCCTGAGCCTGAGCCTGAGCCTGAGCCTGATCCGGAGCCTGAACCAGAAACAGATCCGGAGCCTGAACCAGAAACAGATCCTGCCGACCCACTTGATCCAGTAGCAGCTGATCCAGATCCTGAACCAGAAACAGATCCTGCCGACCCACTTGATCCACTAGCAGCTGAACCAGATCCTAAACCAGATCCTGCAGTTGTCAGGGCATCTGCACTCGCCCTGGCTCCACCTCCATTTACCCTAGTCACCTCTAACTCCTTCACCTCTTGCAGTACCAGTTTCACCAACGGTACCCCCTCTGTGTCACCTGTCTCCTTCTCCTCCTTCTTCAACTTCTTCTTCAACCTCTTTTTTTCCCTCTTTAACTTATCATTCTTCTCCTCCAATTCCTCATTCATTAACTCATCTACTACATCAAATGGTAATAAAGGATTGATTCTCAATGGTCTGGCACATGATATACTACGACTTAACCCAACTCTATACAAACTTGTATTCACTCTACCTAACCTAAACATAAGACGAGACGTGAAATTTCTAAGCCTCAAGACAAGTCAAAGCCCGCTTCAGAATTTATTGCGACTATCAATTTATCTCTTAAAACCAACTTATTATTATAATTCGGTAACTTTAGTAAATTAAAACATGTAGCAGCTGTTGGAAGATTATTTGAAATCCCGATATTTCTAATACCAAACATTGGATTTAAAGAATCAAATCCAAGTAATGGAGCTCTTGAAACTGAAGTTACAAATTTTAATAATTTAGATTGATCTTGTATAGACATTTCATCAACAATTTCCCAGAAATCTTTAATTGTTTGATCTTCTTCATTATAACCAGAATAAACAACATGAGATTTCCAATCTTGTAAATCTAATTTTGATTCTGAACCTGATATCAACATCTGTAAACCTCTTGAATCAAATATACGTAAACTACATCTATTTATCATTTCAAATAATCCTTCTAGAAAGAATTTGGTTTGAATATGAAGAGATTTATTAAGCTTAAAATTAGATACCTCGTGTATATAGTTCAGACGATTAGATTTAGTTACCATAATATTTTCACCATTTGGTACTAAATCAAATGTAAATCTCTTATTACCTAATCTTGTAGTTATAGTAAAATTTAAATCTAAATCAGATAATTCCTTTTCTGACATTTTCGAGATTTTCATTAAATTCAGAAACAATTCAGGATCAAATGAATTAAGATCATTTAATGAATTCCTCATCATTCTACTTGGATTACTCCATTTGTTAAGAAAAAAAGATGCAAATGATACATCAACTAATACGTTACTATATAAACATTTTCCAATGATATTACCTAAGAATTTAAAATATTGTAAATCCTTCATTACTTGTTCCATATCTATTTTCTTCATATATTTTATAAAGATCTCATCATTAGGATAAAGTTGATGATTACTTGTTTCTTTGAATAGCTTATATTTGTCAAAGGGACTAAATCCTTCTTTAACTACTGATGTCAAGAATTCTTTAGTTAATCCACCTCCATCAATACCACTTTCTGGTCCAAATTCATTATAAAAAGTAATTTGTAATTTATGCTTTATTTGACTCCCCATATTACCAATTTGTTCAAACGCTTCTTGTAAAATATTACTTCTATTTATATCAAGAGTTAATTTACTTGATTGACCCCAAAAATCATCATATATATCATTAGAATTCTCTTTTCTATCTGCACTAATTATTCCTTGAAAGATTGAAACTCTATCAAAAAATTTCAAGAAAAATGGAACTTTTCTAATGATTTCAATAGCTCCTTGATCTTCACTACTTGTATGTAATTGATCATCATTTTTAATATCAGTATAAATCAGTTTAATCAATTCATTTAAATCGAATTTTAAATCCTTTAATTTCCAAAAATCACTTGAAAGAATTTCAAGTCTAAGGAATTTATAATGACATTGATTAAGTAAAACAATAGAGCTGGTTTTAAGTCTGAAAAATTCTCTCCAAATTTTGGTCTTTTGAGGGTTATCTTGATTATATACTAATGTGAGACAAAGAGCTTTTTCAAATTGAACAAATTCAATAGCTTCTTCTACTGATAAGATATTTTTGGTGAATGTTTCAGAATCTGTAGATAATATAAGCCAATATGAATACATATCTTGTAGAGTCAAGGCGATCTTCCAGAACGTATCGAATTCAAGACCAGAATCATATTTTCTAAAGATTGAATCAATTTCATTCTTCTTGAAATAATCTTTATTTGATTCCATAAGAATTTTAAATTCTCCATATAAACGATGAGTCTTTAAAGCATTAAAAAATAATTTATAAGAAGACTTTGACATGGTCATTAACATATTAACTCTATTCCTTTTTGATGGGATAAGATTAAGTAAAGTACAAAGAATATTAACTGAAAGTATTAATTGACATTGATCTTTAGTATTGAATAGTTCAATACAATTACTTATAAATTCATTAGAATAAAGGTTAGAGAATAATTCTACAATCTCATTAGAAACAACTACATATTGACATTCTGGTCTTTCTTCATCTTCAATTTCCATTTCATCTAAATCCCATTGACTTACTTCTTCTTCACTAAATACTGAAAAATCTATGGTATACATTATTGTACCAAAAGATCTAAGATTTGCTTCATCCCAAATTCCATTATGGGACTTAAGAAATAGGGTTAAGATATTTACTCTTGATGATCTAGAAAGTGTTTCTATACAAGAATGGGCTCCTGGGGTTAAAATAGAATCCTTAAGAAGAGGGAAAAGCTTGGAATCAAGACTTTTAAGTTGTCCAAGGATTTGGAAATATTCTTCAGGTGAATCTTGAACGCTTACGGTCATGATAAGGTATGTAATAAGAGGGGGATTGATATCAAGTTTTTTAGAGATTGTACCAATGAAATTAGGGACATGAAGGTTGGAAATATTGGGGCACATTTCAAATACTCCCTTCATCATAAAACACACCCTTTCAACCATGACATCTCTATTCATATCAATTCCCACTCTAACCAACTCCACCAACCCCATGATCACGCTCTTTCCTAATACCAGCGGTAAACCCCATTTTCCAATCTCTTGACTCAAATGATCTAAACACCCAATCACTTGATCTTCTGGACTAAATGGAAGTTTCCATAAACAAAAGTATCTGAACTGGGCAATCCAATTAAAGAACTCCTGACACGTGTTAATTGACGTTGTGTACCATTTTCCAAAGTCTTCCTCTGCTTTATGTCTCTTAAATAAGTATGAAATGACGTATTTAATTATTATATTTGAGGCTTTATCTTTTGATCTTTGCTGTTCACGTTGTTGTCTTTGTAGTTTTGTTCTTTCAAGGTATCCATTGTTATTGGATAGACGGAGGGGATTACGTTCACCTAAATTGACTACTCTTTTACGGGTTTGACCTGTAAAATTAATCATTAGTAAAGTATGTATATGCGATTGTGCGTCAGATAAGATGTGGGACGGGAGGGAAGGTCGAGGGAGAAGTTGAGGGGGGGAGAAGGACGGGAGAGAGGGACGGGAGAGAGGGACGGGAGAGAGGGACGGGAGAGAGGGACGGGAGAGAGGGAAGAGCGGGAGGGCGATTTAGGGGTTAGTGATAGATCTTTTAATTGTATTTAGCTTATCAGCCTATGACTTGTGACCCTAGGCCCTATAACCTTATGACCCTACACTCTACACCCTAAGACCGAAGACCGAAGACCCTAAGTCCTTTGTCGCTAAGTCTCATAGGCGCTAAGGCCTGCCTTCCTCTATACCCTCCTCTATCTCTCTCTCCTCCCCTACACCCTCCCCTACATACTCTACACTCCCCTACATACTCTACACTCCCTAGGCTCTCTCTCCTCTTTATTACTCTATATAACCTTTCTTCCCCTACTCTTCTATATAATTAATCAACTCCCCAAAACTATTTATTATAAACGATGGTATCATTGATCCTTCAAGCAAATGAAGTCCTGATAAATCTCCATGTTTCGTACCTCCAGAAAGTACTAAAACTGATCCACCATTTTTCCCTCCAAGTTTACCATCATTACCAAATTTAATATCTGTATAAAGTGTATCACCAATCATAATTGTTCTTTCTCTATCAAATCCTTGATGTTTTAAAACTGTATCAAGGAATAGTGGACTTGGTTTACCAACATTAATAAATTCACGATTTGATGTATATTCCATATAATTTACAACACTACCTCCGGCTGGTAATATAAGATTAGGTCCTGCCGGATATGATCTGTCAATGTTTGTACCAATAAATGGTAAGGACTTATCATTATGTAATAAATACTGTAACGTACTTGCTATACGAACATAATTAAATTTTCTAGTACTACCAACAACTACTGCTTTAACATCTTGATCGACTTTAAGTAAAGGATGATCGAAATCAAACTCTGTATCTAATTCAGGGTTCGATCCTCCACTAGGAATGTATCCTTGTTCTCTTAATTCTTCTTCTATACCATAATCTCCTAAGACCCAAATTTTACTTCCAATAGGAATTTTTAAATCTTCTTTTAAGGTTAATGCTGCAGCATAACAAGTTGGATAGATAAGATCTTTGGTGATCCCTTCGAATCCAAGACGTTCAAACTTATCAACATATTCTTGTCTTGATTTTGAAGAATTATTGGTGATGAAAGCGAATTTCTTACCGATTTTACGGAGGTAATGAATTGTTTCAATCATTCCAGGGATAATGGTTTCGTCTAGCCAAATGACTCCATCACAGTCGAAAAGGAAGTTGTCGTAGTTGTCCAAAAGGGAAGAAATGTGGTCTTTAGACTCTAATCTTATGGGAGATGACATAATGGGTAGATGAGTCAACGCGAACTATAAGATAAGAAGATATGGTACGAGAAAGATATGCTGTAGGGTAGAATATATGCTACGAGAAAGTTATGCTGACGAGACAGACGATGGTATGCTGAAAAGTAAGATATGGATATCTGAAAACGGTCTCAGACATTATATACGAAGGACATCTCTCTTTAGGAATACAAGACATAAATGTTATGCTGGGGTACTTGATCTGCCTGGTGTTGTAGGTACTAGTCAAAAGGTGGTCTGGGGTTCGAGTGTAAACATACCCTAGCTTTGGCTACCTCCTAGCATTCAATGGATCATTAAGTGTTATCAGTCTTTCTTCTCGGTATTTACACTACCGTGCAGAGATCGTAATTAAAGCCGTTGAGACCTCGTATATCTGAGCCAACTAAACTACATTGACTTCCTTTATCCTTATACTTCTTTTTCATCCCTTCAAACGTCTTTTTCATCACTTCAAACTTGTTTTTGTGATTAGACACTATTGTACTAGAAAATAAACAAGTAAAAAATCTTCAGTTTCATAATCGTGTGAAGATGTCAAAGAATGACCTGGACTTCAGGGTATTCGGAAGTAAGTGCATTCTTATTAATAGGTCAAGATTTATTAACCCAAGAGGAAAATAGGATCTCGATAAAGAAGAATGGCTCTCTTCAGGTACAACTTTTTGCACCCGATGTGTCGAGCACGAAAATTGCTCATCTTATGTCAGACCCAGTACCCCTTCCTCAGGCCACTCAAACTACACAACCCCACCAAGATCCTAAGACCCCACAACCACCATCCGCACAGGTACCGAAGAAGAAGAAAGAAAGAAAACCACAAACAGAAGAAGAATATGAACATCAAAAGAACCTCTTCGCTCAATCAGGACCTGCGATTCATACAGAAAATTGGTTATATGAAACTACACAAGATCCTCAGAATTTGAATAAAGATAAGAAAACTGATAGAGTGGTGATGTTAAATGCTTGTGAAAAGGCATATTATGATAGGAACTATACTAAGTGTCTTGAACTAATTTCACAAGCGGAAATCTTATTTGAGGTGAAACTTGAAGAGATTGTACCAAGAGACCAACTTGATAAGAAGACGAGGAAGAGCTCAAAAACAGAGAAACATATTTTGGACTTGTTATACATAAAGGAGAGATGTTTAGATAAGATCAGTCAGGAGAGATGTTAGATAAGATCAGTCAGGAGAGATGTTAGATAAGATCAGTCAGGATTGATCGTGATATATATTTATAATGTACATGCTTTTTATCCCTTTTTGTCTATTCTCTTTTCACCCATACTCTTACCTCCACATAGCTCACCATCCTCTTTTTAAACACCGTCTCTTCGATCAGTCCCTCTTCTTCATTGGGTACAAACTCATCAACCACCTCAACACTCCCCGTCAAGATATCCACCTTATAATTGAACTCGTTCTGAAGCTTATTGGCCAATCCCAAAGTCTTCTCAATTGTCTTCCCCATCCCCTTTATCGTTATATATTTAACCTTTCTATAATCACCTCCTTGATATTTCTGATTTGACGTTGTCTTATTAAATTTATTGAGGATCTTATGGATTCTTTTCAATCCACTTATAAATGGAGTCGATGACTTGACCAAGAACGTCGTCTCTTGTTCAACCACACTCTGTATCTTTGTATTTGCACTATGTTTTATATGTTTACCAATAATCTTATTCTTCATAGTTTTTTTTCAGACGTGGAAAAACCATCTCATTACATCGCGCTTATCTAAAAATTCCGTTCCCTGAAATTTCTCGATAAAGTATGTTTTATGAAATTATGGATATCTCCATAATGAAAGCTGCCAGTCCATTAAGAGGGTCGATCTCAGGGATTATGGGGTCTACATCATTGGCATGTTGGATAGTATTGTTAGTTCCTCAACTTATCGAACAATGGAGACTTAAAAGTGCTGATGGAATAGCTTTTGGTTTTATCTTAATTTGGTTTTTAGGTGATATTTTTAATTTAATAGGTGCTATTTGGGCAGGACTTTTACCCCAGGTTGTATTCTTAGCCATTTGGTTTTGTATGACTGACTCAATGATCCTTGGATCTTATTTCTATTATACTTATTGGAATAAATCAAAACCTCAAGAATCTGAACCTTTACTTGATAATAGAAGACCTTCAAGTACCCTTACAGATATTGCTTTAGAACCTTCTTATCATGGGATCTTTACCAAATACATCTTACCAATTGGATTTGTTATTGGGTGTGGTATCTTGGGATTCTTTTTATCAAATGGTGAAGAATCTGATGATGATAATAAAGATGAACTTATTAAATTAGGGCCTCAAATAGTTGGTTACCTCTCTGCTTTATTATACTTGGGTGCAAGGATCCCACAAATTATTCAAAATCATAAAAGAAGATCAGTTCAAGGGTTAAGTTTATTATTCTTTTTATTTTCAACTTTAGGAAATTTAACTTATGCTGGTCAAATTTTATGTTATAGAAATGATTGGAATTACTTGATATTAAATATGAGTTGGTTATTGGGTAGTTTAGGGACTATTTTTGAGGATTTGATTATTTTCTTACAATTTTATATTTATAGAGATGAAGAGGCAGTAGAGGATGAAGAGATATAGGTATGTAGATAATAAATGGGAGAGACAGAGGGGAGAGAGAGACAAAGAGGAGAGAGAGACAAACAGGAGAGAGAGACAAACAGGAGAGAGAGACAAATAGAACATAGTAGCTACAGTCTAGGCTTCAGTCCTATCCTACTCCTCCTCTATCCTACTCCTCTCTATCCACTCCTCTACACTTCCTTACTAATTCTTCTATTCTATCGTACATAATGCATCAAGCAGGATCAAAATCTGCTAATCGTTTTTCATCTCTATTTTCTTCCTCTAAATTCTCTTCAGCTCCTGACCAATCAACATAAACTTGTCTAAATCTTGATAAATCAGTATTCTTTAAAAAGTTGTTCTTATCCTTCTTCCATTTACCTTGAACATCCTCAAAAGCTTTATCCCACACTTTATCATAAACTGCTTTAATTTTAGCTTCTTCCTTTTGTCTAACTTCTTCTAATGCCATCCATTCCATATGTTTTAAATCATCTGATGATGGTTCATAAATATGCCATATAACATAATGTGGTAACCCATAAACATTATATCCCATCCTTTTAGATAATTTCCCAAAAGCTTCAGTTTCGGCATGTTTTTCAAATGAAAATGCTGGGAAATGACTACCAGTTCTGAAGACTTTGGCCTTGGTTAAAATAGAAACACCTCCGATCCCATCTAATTCCATTTCAACTTCTGGATCACCATATGGATCTCTTAAATAAGCTAAATGAGGTCTCCAAGTTTGATATTCAACATACCCTTCAACAATACATGCATCTTCATCTAAGGTATCAGCTAATGATAATCCTCCATCACTCTCTTGCCATGAATTCAAATCATAGGGTTGTTGATTACCTAACCAATCTGGTAATGGTCTCCAAACATTTGGTACTATAACATCTTTATCATGATGCATTAAATCTTCTAAAATTGTTGGAGGTACCGTTTCAACATCGGCATCTCTCCAATAAACATGTGAATGATATGGTTTAATAGCAACTGACCATAACCAATTTCTTGCTCTTGCCATTAATTTTCTTCTTGGTCCTTGTGCTGCAAATCCATGTCTATCACTAAATGATTGACCAATAATTTGTCCAAAGTCTTTTTCAAAGATTTCGATCTCTCCGAATCTAACACTTTCATCTGGATCATTTTGAATATTCATTAAATGTTTTTTAAGGTTCCCCATAGTATTATCACTTGAATCACTTACTAAAAATGCTAAATCAATTAAATGATGGGGGTAGCTTAAGTTCCTCATGTGTCCGAAGAACATTGGTAAATGGGCTGACGCGTCTCTTAATGGTACACAAAATAATACTCGTTCTTCTCTTTGCCATCCATCATTACTTCCTTCATAATTTTTCAAATCATAATATTGTATAGACAAATCATTCTCATCGAAATTTGGATGATAGATATCGCTATGATCTATAATGAACACCTTGACTAGAAAGATCAACGTGATGATCACTCCGGCTGATATGAGTCTTACTTTATTGGTAAGATCAAACTTGGTACTCATTAGTAGGTTGAGGTTTGAAGCTTGTCAGAATTTTTTGAGTCGTCGCGGGGTAGTGTGTGAACCGGTGATGTGAAATAAAAGAAATGGTGTAGAGGGATTAGACGTGGGGATGAGGGGGGAGTCAAAGGGATGGGTTAGAGTTCTAAGGGATAAGAGTCCCGAATGTTAGGTCCAAGATTGGTCTTTCTCCAATACACTTCAAGAGATCATTTCTCGTCTTCTCACAGTGGCTCATCACTTCTATTTTTACATTCTAAACAAACAACCTACACACTCATCCTTGCCCACACATACATATGACTATTGTCTATTCATATATTGCCGCTCTAACTACTATGACCTCTATCTATAGCCCCTACCAAGCGCTTCTCTCTCTACTGTCCCCATTTGACCAACATTGTTCCACGTGTAGACACGCATACTCGAGGTTTAGACGAATCCGATAAGGTAATAGGCACGCGAGCCCTTAGATTTTTAGTGTTTGATGTCTATTGTATGAATAATTACGGTTAGTTGATCTCTAAGGGGTATGTGTATGATGTACCTGTTCCATAACTTGATCGTCACTATTGACTAATCAATCTTCCACCTCTCTTATAGATATCTGTACCCTTATCAAGGTAGTGCACTGCCTAATTTTGCAATTTCTTTTTATGTACGGTTTAAAGCTGAGACAAGGCCTATTGCAACCGTAACATCATTTTCCATCTAACCTCTTTTGACTTGTTCAACAATTCATTCTCTGTATTAAAGCTCCCAATCCAGCGATCATCTATCGAGATCATACTCAATTTACTGGTGTGTATACAATTCATCAGAAGTCTATTGAAAATGTTATTAAGATATTGTTTCATCTGTGATTACAGAGGGTAGAGGATTGGGTTTAAATACTTAGAGATAGAAGCCAGGTGTTAGTCCCAGTTGTTGGCTCACCCAAACACAAACACCTCTACCAAACAATAAGTCTAACCTCAACACCTAAACTCAACACTCGAACTCAACACCCAACACCAACACACATCCTATTCATTCTTTTTTCACATATACCTCAACAATACCCTATCTACCTCAATACATTACTCAACACCAGCCTACTCAACTCTTTTGCTCAACACTGTCTTACACTTATGTTGGGCTCCACCTTCTCAGCACTACCATGCGCTACCATACTCTGTTTCATCCTACCATACTCTGTTCATCCTACCCCAATCTACCCTCCTCTACCTCAACTTTCAAACACTCTCCAAATCATGTGCCGTCCATTAACCCCTAAATCTGGTATCTAATCTCCGATATCTGCGCTAGACCTCTTTAATACATTCCGTGGATAAACCCCTCAATCCTTACTGCCGATCATTTCTAAACTTTTTCTCATACAATGTACCTATTTGGTTACTTCCACTTACATGCAATAAATCTTAAGTTTAAATGTATGGTAATTTTAAACGTGCCTTTGTCGTACCATAATCAGGGGCCTAAAATGGAATGATTCTAAACTGAATAGAATTCTCGTAAATTTTATTTCTTATGTGCAGGAATCAGATGATCAACTCAGTAATTAATATCTGAGATACCCAATACAGGAGAGCCTCTCATAAGGCATTCTCATAATCCAGTGTGTAACTATAATATTACGATAGAGATTGGAACGGGCTTTGATTAATTTGGAGAGAGTATTAAGGTTCTTGTGGTTTGAAAAGAACCTTAAAAGCTTATCCGATGTTGGGCTGATCAGAAAAAGAGGGAAATCTACAAATCTTGAGCGAAGGACAAGAGAGGGGGGTGGCTCGTGGGGTCTTGACTCGGGGGACTCGTGGACTACCTCATGGGGCCTCATTAATTGTTGAAAACACTAGTTTAGTCAATAACACCAGACTAACACCTCCATCTTACTCTTTAAGGGTCTGGATCTGGTAGACCAACATTTCGGATTTAGGCATGGTTCCAGACTAAATTGACTTGATAGACATGCGAGAATTTTACCTAATAGGGGGAAGAAGAATTTAGATGGAAGCCCTATTCATGCAATACCAACGTTTGTCTTTATGCAACACCAACATTTGTCTTAGCCATTTATAATCCGAAAAATGAATAGACAATTCTAAATGGTTCGATCATTGAATGACTTTATGCGTTTACTGTTGCCGCATACGGAACAACCCTTGATTCGGAGAAACTTAATTCCTGAAGTTTTAGAGACAAAGAGTCAGTAACTACAACTATATAGTACATAGTGCTAATACACATGCAATAACATCTAACCCAACATTCATCCCTTTTGGTAATTCTCAATTCCAACGATCTGCATATTTTTTTCGGATTTACATATAACGGTGATTACATAATCAAGGTAAGGTGATTTATTTGCTTTTAGAACATCCGATCGGATGTTTAAGTTAACGTTGCAAAAAAATATAAAAGAAGTAATTCTGCATTTTATTTGACATATAAAATAATATGGATACTTTACAACTTAAACAAGAACCTTTATCACCAGTTTCAGAAGATGATTGGTTAAAGTATATAAAATCTGAGGACTGTTCAGATTTTGAGATGCAAAATGATATTTTTGATGGACCATTAGATCAATATTTTTCTAATGAATATAATAGTTATATTACAAGTAATCAAACCAATTCACCTAATGGTATGAATCAAACTTATAAAATTAATTTAGATTGTGTTAATGATAAGCTTGAGAAATTGAAAAATGATAAGGACCATGTCCTGTATATAAAGATGGAACCTGAATTACCTTCAGATTTAGAATTTGAATCTAATGAATCTTCACCAGGTAATTCAAGATCTTCTTCATTTTCATCACCAAGTTATTCCGGGAATAAAATAAAGAAACAAACTAAAAAAAGGGCACCAAGAAAGAAGCTTACTGATAGTCAAAAAGCTGCACATAATATAATTGAAAAGAAATATAGAATTAATATTAATACCAAGATTGAAAGTTTACAAAAATTAATTCCATCAATGTCATTAGCTGGGTCTGGATTTAAGACTAATAATACTGAGAAATTTGATTCAAAGACAAAACTTAATAAATCTGTTATATTAGATAATGCTATTGAGTATATACAATATTTACAGGAAAATGAAGCTCAATATTTTTTGGAGATACAGAGTTTAAGAAACAGATTGAATAGATAAACATACAAGTGATTATATATGAGTGAATAGTAATGTGATATGATAATGTGGGGAGTGTAGAGGATGGACTTGATTGAGCTCAGATCAAGTATATTCTAAGTACCTTAATTTATACAATTGAGTGACACACTAGTTGATCTTGTTCCAGGAAATGATTTTCATCTACTTTAGGTCTCACTGGGCCCAACCTGTGTGTCTATTCAAGAAATAACAAAAGAGATACTACACCTATACTACACCTCTAACAAAAGTTTCTCCAAATAATGTGACTATATATTTAGGACATTTTCCCAGGACAATTCTTTGAAAAATGTTTTTTATTCAAAATTCTGTGGATTCTCTGTGGTCCGGAATATATGTCAATGGTCTGTAGCGAGAACAAGAGAGTGATATTATTTAGAAATGGTATGCAATAAGATAAATCACCTCTAATAAATGTTATTCTAAATGGTTCAATTAAAGTCTTAAAGTTAATTTGAAGTATTGGGTATGAAAAACATAACTTAAAGTTGAATCTCTGGTGGGTTCCTATTTTTCCCTTTTTTTCCTTTCTTTTTTCTCTTTTGTGTGCTCCTTTTGGTTCCAGGAACTGATTAAGAATATAGAAGTATTGCCGAAAATGCTGGCAAAAAAGTACTACATTGCCAACAAAAGTTGTTCTAAATAATGACATCAGAGTTATGGGGTGTGTTTCGAGTATCATGTATTCAAAAAGTTATACTGTTGTTATAAACATACATGTCTGCCATTCTGCTCAAATACTGTTAAATGGTACGTGTATAGTGATAGAGTGAATTACAGAACTATGGTTATATATTATTTTTTCACTTATAGATGCTATGCTATATAGATTATGTAGTGATGTAGTGATAAATCCTTAATGGTTGTTCACCTTTAGATGAACCCATCCATCGTGGACTACTTGAACTACTTGAACTAGAATCATACTGAAGCTGCAGATCTCAGTATCTCAATTTCCAGCTGTCCATAGTGCGACTCTTGACAACCATGACAACAGTATCTCATCTATCTACAGAACTATCGAACCTTTTAAACGAATCTAAGCGTAGAAATGCAGATATAAAACAATCATGTGAAACCATCTTGAAAGAATTACCAAAATACCCTCAAAACTCATCAATTGATCAATTATCTTCAAATCACAAACATCAAATCTTACTTCCTTATTTATATGCTTGTAAAGCAGGAAACGTTAGATTTGCAAACATTGGAGTACCTGGGATCCACAAACTTATCATGGCCAAGGCATTGGAATCTAATGATATCTCAGAGATTTTAAATGCTTTAGTTGAAGCTTCTCAATTGGCTGTAGATATTCAATTAAGAATCTTACAATGTTTACCAGCTATTATGCAAAATTATAATCAAGTCTTGAGTGGGGAATTATTGAAGATGTTTCTTTTACTCTGTGCTAATCTTACGTCGAATAATAAATCCACTGTGGTTATAAATACTGCATCAGCTACTTTACAACAATTATTCACGGGATTTTATGAGCAAATTCAAAGAAAAGATTCTCAGGATTTTTCTGTCAAGATTGATAATGATGAAATTGTTTATCTCGACACCTCTTCATATGATGGATTTATACTTTTTGAAGAACTTTGTAAAGTGATATCAGATGAATCCACCTACTTTAAAGGTGGAATCAAACAAAATAGTGCATTAGAAATTATAGATAGTGTTATCTCATCGAATAAATCGATGTTTATAAATCATAAAGAACTCTCTTATCTTATAAGAATTAAACTTATTCCTTTACTTTTAAGAATTCTTAATAGTGATGGGACATTTCCTATTATTATTAGAGTAATGAGAATCTTACAAACTCTTTTAAATTCACAATTATCACATTTAGTAATTGAAGGAGAGATTATTCTTAGTATTCTTAATCATATTCTACTTGCTAATGAAACAGAAGATTGGCAAAAATTTGGTATACTTGAAGTTTTTAAAAATCTTTTTACTAATTTTGTTACTCTTAGATCAATCTTTGAGTTGTATGATCAAGATCCAAAGAAGAAAAATGTTATTCAGGAATTGTTATCTATTCTTACAACATATCTTCAATATAATTCATTTTTAATTCAAGATACTATTAGAGTTCCAAAAGGTGGAGAATATCTCAATAAGTCCTCGGTATTAAAAGTATCTATTCTTGATTTATTAGATAAAACCGACCCACCAGTTTCACCTCCAACTTATCCTCTAAATCTAATCTTTAATATCCTCATATCTTATACTGAAGGAATAGGTAAATTTGTTCAATCTTTATCTAATAAAGATACTATGGGGATTGAAGAAGATATAGAATTAATCAATAATATGATTTCTCTTACATATCCTAATATATCCCAACTCCTCAAATCTTATATCTATACATTAATGGATAATGATTATTTCCATTTATTAATAAGATCTCTTCAAAAATATACTCATACTACGGGATTGTTAGGATTAAATAATTTACGTGATGGGTTATTAATAATCTTATCTAAATCTATCATCAAACAAGAATCTTTTAATCAAAGACATATAACATGTTTTAGAGCCTTAATTAATCTTGGAATATCTCTTGGTTCAACTCTTGATAAATCATGGAAAATCATTTGGATTACATTTCAATGGTGTGATTATTTCATCAAGGGACCAAACGAATTCACCAAAAATGATGAATCTTATGTATCAAGATTATCTCAACAAGATATGAATAATATCTCGAATTCTATGATAAAATTTTATGATAGTATTAATGATTATCCTATTGATAGTTATGTAGAGATGGTAAATTCATTGATTGAGTTATTTGAAACTGAACAAGACTTTAAAGATATCCAACTTTGTCCATATAATAAAGTATTCTTTATAAATGAACTTTATAATGTAAGTAAAGTAAATCCATTAAAGTATCTTATTAATGATGAAACTGGTTTTAAAAACATGAGTAACCTCTTTATAAAATATGGGACTAGAAGAAAGGGTATACCTTCAAATTTTAAACATTATATAATTGATAAATATAATGATATTATAAAGAATCTTTCAATGGTTGGATTAGATGAAGATTCAGAGGTTTTCAATAAGATTAGTGATATTAGTCTTGGAGGTTTAGATGAGTTAATTAATGAATTAAACCTTCAAAAATCAAGTGAGGTTTTAGCTATAAATAGTAAGATTGAAATTCATCTTACAATTCTAAATACTCTTAATGAATTAATTGAGAATTATAATAAGAATCTTACTACTCAGAAGTCATGGAATATAATTTTTAAAATCATTAATAACCCATTTGATTTAGATCGTGAAGAATCAAAGAATGAAAAATATAGTCTTTTACTTAATTCTAGTTTTAATTCTTTAAAGATTATTCTTAATGAATTCATCGTAAATCTACCAATAAAGATGTTTCAAACATTAATTGATACATTATATTCATTTTGTTTACAAAAAGATGATTTAAATATATCATTTAGTTCTATAAGTTATTTTTGGTTAATAAGTGATTCTATAAAGGGAAGAATTGGTGAAGATGAAAATGTTTTTGATGAATCTCTTACTGAAGAATCCCTTACAGAATTTATTAAATCTAATTCCGATAATTATCATCTCTTAGATATTTATTTACTCTTGAATCTCATAAAATTATCATCAGATGAAAGAGCTCAAGTTAGAGATGGGTCTATTCAAACATTTTTTGAGATTCTTGATATTCATGGATCTTTATTTAATAAGAATCAATGGGATTTGATTTATGATATTATCTTCTCTAAAGTGTATCAAGTTCAACAATTAGATACAAAGGAACTTAAGGAAACAATCACTCTAAAATTAGATGGAATGAACTCTATATATAATAAATTCCATAACCAATTTGATCTTAAGTTTTGGGTTATTTTAATGAAATATCAAATTGAATTAATTAACCTAAAAAACATTGAAATCAATATAGTTGTTTTAGATAAGTTTAATGATACTCTTAAAATCCCAATCTCTGATGATTCTATTAATAAAGAATTCTTTAAATTTTGGATAGATTTTTCAATAGATTATGATTTAAGTGATCCTGATTTATATATCGATTGTTTAAATAAGCTAATGGATGATTTTGTCATTTTATATCATAAGGTTGAAAAAGATTTAAATCAAGATACTATTCAAAAAATCTTGAATATCTTATGTAAATGTATCAGATACCCTATAATTCTTAATAAATTAGATGATAAAATCCCATCTTCTCTTCAATCAAAAGTATTTGATAATATCAAACTTATTGTATCAGAAGATGATACAATCAATTCTATTCTTATTAAAGAATTAAGTAATTTATTGGTTTATCAATTTAAGATTAGAGATCGTATAGAAAGTAAACTTAATACTTCCAACTTAAAGCCAAGGTATAAATTACCTACTTTTATTAGTATTGGGGATTTAGCTTTTGATATAATAAAAGATATCATTGATAGGGTTAATAAGTTTGAGGTATTAATTGAAGATGGTAGTATAGTTAAGGTGATTAAAAGTTTACTTGATATAATAGAAAACAAAGCTAAAGGTATAGATTCAAAATCACCACTTTGGGTTAAATCAAGTACTTTTCTTGTACATCTAATTAAAAATATCATCACATTCAATCATCTTCTTAATGATGAAATCTGGCAATCTCTTCTTAGATCAATTAAAATTTGTTTCCAATCAACTGATAAAAATTATGAATCTATTAATACAGAACAATATTTTAGTATCACCAAACTTATTCTTCCATATATGAAGAATCCTGATATAGTAAAAGAATTTGTTTCTGATGTTTATTCTAATTCATATCTTTATGAAAGAAATGAAATAGAACAAGAATTAATGGAAGGTGATATTTCAAATATTATCAATAACCTTATAAAGTATGATTTTGAAAATTCTTTTGGATATACCGAACCAATTAAATTTTATTCGAATTCTAAAATGAAATTGACATGTCTTGAAGAATTGATGGAATTTGTAAATTGTAGAGATGAAAAATTTGAAGACTCGATTTATTATTTTATAGCAAGAATTGGTTTTAGTATACGTAGAATGATTGAAGAAGAACAAACGATTAGTAAACAACCAATTTCCAGAAGTCAATTGAATGAATTGAGATTATTGCTTGGAGGGTTATTGGAGTATATTAAGAATTCGTATAATAAGAAATATCAAGAGATTATTGGTAATGTGATGGAGTTGTTGATAAAGTTGTCTAGATATGGAAAGAATTTGGGGGAGAATAGGGAGATCATAGAGGAGATATTATTAGCAGAAAGGTGTGTAGAGTGAACCAGAGCGAAGCGATGGTGAACGACTGTCTGTCTGCCTGTATCTGTCTCTGTCTAAGTGTGTAGATAAAATGTAGATAGAATGTAGATAGAGAGTGTAGATGGAATGTAGATAGAAGAGTGTAGAGAGGGTAGAGTGTAGATGGAAGAGTGTAGAGAGGGTAGAGTGTAGATGGAAGAGTTTAGATAGAGTGAAGATGGAAGTGTAGATGGAAGTGTAGATGGAAGAGTGTTGATAGAATGTAGAGAAGAATGTAGATAGGAGAGTGTAGACGGAAGAGTGTAGATAGAAGAGTGTGGAGAGTAGAATGTAGAGTGTAGAGTGTAGAGAGTGTAGAGTGTAGAGTGTAGAGAGTGTAGAGAGTAGAGAGTAAAGAGGGTAGGGAGTACTATACTATACTATACTATACTATACTATACTACTGTACTGTACTGTAGAAGAGACTAGTGAGCGTGGATGGCTAGATCAATCTCGTTTCAGATCTGTTAATACTCGCCTCAATCGTGTCCTACACAACGCTAAATATAGTAAACGCAAAGAAGGTCGCGGTAGCCTTTATTTACATTACCACAAATAGACATCTCTATACTACCTATAACCCACTGTATCCTCTATATTCACCTACATCTAACCCCCTCCTATTACTTCTCTCCCCATTGTTCCCCCCCTCCCCACCACAATCCCCCTCTCCCGCCTTTCAGAATCTACGCCCTTCCGCATTGCCTGGCCCTCTGTGTGTAATTACCAGAAGAATTTTTCTGTTTTGATTTCATACCACATTTCTAGATCACATTCGTTCTATTCATTATGTCTTATAGAAATAGTGGAAGCTCAAGAAACTATCAAGAGTTCGATCCTGAATCAGGTGAACTTGGTAGAAAGAAATCTCTTGTTAGACATGATAGAGAAAGAATGGATCCAAATCATCCAAGATATCATTATACTCAAGTCACAAATCAACAATCTGATCATCTTAAAGTTCAACCTTCTTCAACCGGTTTAGATCCTCAGATATCAACTGAAGCGTATCTACCAAGAAATAGTCATCAAAGTTATAGAACTGTTAATGAATATGAAGATCAATCTGAAGGTATACCATTAATGGATTTTCAAGATGAAAAAAGTCAAACTCCTTCACCACAAAAAGGAAGAGAAGTATTTGGATTGAATGATGAGGTCAATTATTCACCAATGAAGAATGATGTAATTAAATCAAATTCAATTAAAAGAAGATCAATGACTCAACCAAAGAAATCTCATGATATTTATTTCTGGAAAGTTTATTGTTATTTGATTACCTTTTGGGCTCCTGGACCCTTATTAAGTCTTTTCGGAATGAAAGATAAACAAAGACAATTTGCATGGAGAGAAAAAGTAGGATTAATTTCATGTATTTTATATATTGGAGCTATTGTAGCATATTTAACATTTGGATTTACTAAAACTGTTTGTTCATCAGAAAGAGTTAGAACTAGAATTAATGAAGTTAATGGTGGGTATCTTATTATCAATGGTAGAGCATTTGATTTGACTAAATCTCAACATCCTGGAGTTGCAGGGATTGATGCTGGTTCAAATGTTTTATATCCTCCAACTAATGCTGGAGGTAAAGATGCTTCTTTATTATTTCAAAATGTTAATGGGAATTGTAAAGGGTTAATTAAACCAAGAGATAATTGTACCATTCCTAAAAATGATGATGGAGAAGTTGCTTGGTATATGCCATGTAGATTATTAGAACAAGATGGATCATCTCAACCAAATTTTACAACTCAATATTATGAAGGTTGGGCTTGTCATACAAGTAATGATGCTAGATCTGCTTATTATAACCTTAAGGTTAATGGAGATGTATTTTTCACCTGGGATGATATTAGAAATAGTTCAAGAAATTTAGTGGTTTATTCAGGTAATGTTTTAGATTTAGATTTAATTGATTGGATTCAATATGATGATTTAGAATATCCTGAATTATTTGATAAATTAAAAAATGAAGAAGCTTATCAAGGACATGATATTTCACTTGTTTTATCAAATAGTGATGAAAGACATGCAGCCAGATGTTTAACAGAAATCATTAAAGTTGGTAGTATTGATTCAGATACTATTGGATGTATTGCATCACAAGTTGTTTTATATATTTCATTAGTATTTATTTTATCAGTTGTTGTAACTAAATTTTTAATGGCATGTTATTTTAAATGGGTTATTTCAAGACAACAAGGAGCAACTGATGTTAATGGGAAATCTTTAGAAGAAATGAATAAATTAAATGAAGAATGGCCTGATTCTGGTAATTCAAATTTATTAGTTGTACCTCAAAAAATGAGAGCTAATTATAAAACTAATAGACAATCTGTTTTTAATAAAAGATTATCTTTAGCACCAAATGAAATGTCTCAATATTATGTTAATAGTGAAAACATTTCTAAGAATTTTAAGTATACAACCATGACCACACAAAATCATCTTTTAAGTAAACCTAAAAAAATTCAAAATTCTACTAAAAGACAATCAAGTTTATTTCTTAATGAAACATTTAATTCATCATCAGATCTTTTGAATAGACAAAGTGTCCTTAATCCATTTGATATTGAAGAACAAAATCAAGGATTATCACCAGATATAATTCATCCAGATGTTGTACCACAACCACCAGTTGAATATCAACCATTTGGATTCCCATTAGCTCATACCATGTTATTAGTCACATGTTATTCAGAAGATGAAGAAGGTATGAGAACAACTCTTGATTCTTTAACAACCACCAATTATCCAAATTCTCATAAATTAATTGTAATTATTTGTGATGGTTTAGTTAAAGGTAGTGGGAATGATTTAACAACTCCAGAAATTTGTTTAAATATGATGACAGATTTTGTTATACAACCAGATGATGTTAAACCATATTCTTATGTAGCAGTTGCTCAAGGTTCTAAACGTCATAATATGGCAAAAGTTTATGGAGGTTTTTATAAATATGATGATTCAACTGTACCAATTGAAAATCAACAAAGAGTTCCAATTATTACAATTGTTAAATGTGGTACCCCTGATGAATCAAATTTACCAAAACCTGGTAATAGAGGTAAAAGAGATAGTCAAATTATTCTTATGTCCTTTTTACAAAAAATTATGTTTGATGAAAGAATGACAGGTTTAGAATTTCAAATGTTACAAACTATTTGGCAAATCACAGGATTAATGAGTGATTTATATGAAATTGTACTTATGGTTGATGCTGATACTCAAGTTCATCAATATGCTTTAACTCATATGATTGCACAAATGGTTAAAGATCCAGGAGTTATGGGATTATGTGGAGAAACAAAAATTACAAATAAAAATTCAAGTTGGGTTACTTTAATTCAAGTTTTTGAATATTATATTTCTCATCATCAAGCAAAAGCTTTTGAAAGTGTTTTCGGTGGGGTAACATGTTTACCAGGTTGTTTTTGTATGTATAGAATTAAAGCTCCAAAAGGTAATGATGGTTATTGGGTACCAATATTGGCAAATCCTGATATTGTTGAAAGATATAGTGATAATGTAACTGATACTTTACATAAAAAGAATTTATTACTTTTAGGTGAAGATCGTTATTTATCTTCTCTTATGTTAAGAACTTTCCCAAAAAGAAAACAAATCTTTGTACCAAAGGCAATTTGTAGAACCGTTGTACCTGATAAATTTAAAGTCTTATTATCTCAAAGAAGACGTTGGATTAATTCAACTGTTCATAATTTAATGGAATTGGTTTTAGTTAAAGATTTATGTGGTACTTTCTGTTTTTCAATGCAATTTGTTATTTTTATTGAATTGGTTGGTACTTTAGTTTTACCTGCTGCTATTTGTTTTACTATTTATGTTATTGTTGTAGCAATTATTTCAAAACCAACTCCAGTTATGTCTTTAGTCTTATTAGCTTTAATTTTTGGATTACCGGGTTTATTAATTGTTATAACAGTTTCTTCATTACAGTATCTTATTTACTTTTTTATTTATTTAATTGCATTACCAATTTGGAATTTTGTTTTACCAACTTATTCATTTTGGAAATTTGATGATTTTAGTTGGGGTGAAACAAGAAAAGTTGGTGGTGGTGATAAAGGTGGTCATGGTGAAGATGAAGGTGTATTTGATTCTTCTCATATTGTTATGAAGAGATGGAAAGAATTTGAAAGAGATCGTAGAAACCAAGCAAATTTGTCTTTACCATCTGCTGCTTGGAATCCTTCAAATACTGATTTATTGCATACCCCTTAGATATTGAATATATTTATGATTGAATGGGTCTCTACAGGACTCTACTCTACAAGACTCTACAAGACTACTCTACAAGACTACTCTACAAGACCCTCCTATACAAGACTCTACTCCCCCTACTCTCCCTACTCTCTACTCTCCCTACTCTCCCTACTCTCTACTCTCCCTACTCCCTACTCTCTACTCTCTACTCTCCCTACTCCCTACTCCCTGCTCTCTACTCTCCCTACTCCCTACTCTCTACTCTCCCTACTCCCTACTCTCTACTCTCCCTACTCCCTACTCTCTCAACCCACATTCCTTTATCATTTATACATTTTCACTCTATTCATTTATTTACCTTTTAGCTTTATTCATGTTTATTTACTTGTTTCACAATATTATGCACTGTTTCTCCATACCAAATCATTCTCTCTATCATTCTCTCATATCCTTCTCTCTAAACTCAATGATCTTCATAAAACTATTTCACTTAATCTTGACTCTAAACAATTTCACTAAATCTTTCTTGATATAATAACCAATTACTTTCGGCTTTAACACATTTCTCGAGGTAGATTTGCTTAAATTTAACTAATTTTGCAGTCACTTTTGGTGTAGACATTGATGGGGTAAAGGCAGAACCTTTAGTAGCTAAAGCATAAAGCATTATTTGAACAATAGAATAAAAACCTTCGAAGCAGCATCGAAGCTTATTATATTCGTTTAATTACGCCATTAAGGTTTAAGAATGTTCTTGTGAAGGTTTTTTTTCAATTAAGGTTAGAGTTTAAGGAGTCGTACTGCCTAAGGCGGTAAATTTACGAAGAATTTCAAATTTCATGTGAAGAGAAGGGATAGAGAAGGGAAAAAAAGAACCAACATACAAATAGTAATGAATAGAGTATCACCACTTTTAGTATAAGTTCAGCCTTACGTAATCGCGAGTGTCCAATCTAAAAATAGAAACATCATATCTTCAACCTACTACATTGACTTAGCAACCCTACGTAATTAAATAGTCACAATATAATATCACGTAAATTAACTACAAACCAAAATTGGTGGAATTCCGGGATATTTTTAACCAGTTCAGGTACATCATACCAATTAAGTTTGCTTCTAGAACAATCAAATATGACGTCACAAAGAAAAACTGTCAGGTTGAATGCGAAATTTAAAACCTCTGTGAACAAATATATAGGCAATTTGAGCCAATTTATTAGTTAATAATGTCAACAGTTTCAAATTCAGAGAATCAAAAACCTACAATATCTATTACTAATCTAGATACTTATACCATTCCTTATAGTGCCCTGCTGCCTTCATCAACTACTACAAGATATTCCATGTCAAATTCTTTTGGTAGTGCTTCAACATCTCCAAGTTATTTGTCACCAAAACTACCCATAAAACATAATTTAGCTCCTTTACTGGCTCCAGTCCTAAAGAGCCCGGTACTAAAGAGTCCAGTACTAAAAAGTCCCACGGTAAAATATTCATTTGATGAATTACCATTGAAAAAGCTCTTTTCAAATGATATCTCAAAGTTTATTAAAGATGAAGACCCAATAATAATTGACCTTCGTAGTTTTAATGCATTTTCAGATTTGAAAATTAAAAATTCAACAAATATTTGTATCCCATCAACTCTACTAAAAAGGCCTTCATATAAATTACAAAATATATTAACTACATTTAGTGCTGATCAACTGATTAATGAAAAGCTTCTTCAAGATACTCCAACCATTTTGTTTGTTGATACCAACTCATCAGACGAATTATCTCTTTGTTTATATCAAACAGTTCAAAAATTCCTTAATTATAATAAGGATTTTGATATTTGGTATGTTTACGAAGGAATCGAGTCAATAGATAAGAATCTGGAAGTATTGGAATTCCAATCCCCAATAACAAGTCCTACTTGTTTATCCAATTATACTATGGATCCTCCAACCGTTCTTTCAGGTTTTCAATTACCTTCTTCAACTCCTGCAAACCAAAAATTATTATCTTCACTTAAAAAGAATGTCCCAAAATTGAATATCCAATCGATTGTTGATAATGACATAAAGAGTTATGAATATCAGTTTAAAATCCCTAATAAAGATTTATCAAAGGTTCCTGGTTGGTTAAAAAGTATACTTTTTGAAGGAGATCAAATTAAAAAGAACGAGGGGATCCTAAAAGTACTCAATTCAAAGTTTACAAAGATTGAAAAAGTCGAACAGGTTCGACTCAACTTAGCAATTAGAAGTGATATGGAACTTGAAAACCATTCAAATATCTGTTCTCCTTCCACCCCATGTCCAAGATGTGATCAAATCAACTACACAATTCCAAAAGGTATTGAGTATGGGTATAAGAACAGATACAATAATATCTGGCCATATGAACATTCAAGAGTCAGATTAACTAACTCACCATGTGTTTGTTCAAGTCCAGGAGATTTCTTTGATAAAGATGATGATTATTTTAATGGGAATTATATTAACTATCCAGAACTTTCAGATACAAATTACATTGCAACTCAAAATCCTTTATCTTCAACATATAAAGATTTTTGGAAAATGATTTGGAATAATGATACCAGTATAATTGTTTGTCTTAATCAACAAAGTGTTTTTGAATTGAATTATTTCAATAATCAAAAATTAGATAATCTTACAATTCAAGAAGAAAGTATAGAGAAATTCGATACGTTTAATCTCCGGGTTATCAAATTAACAAAATCCAAAGATGGTCAAGATACTACCAAAATAATTCATCATTTAGAATTTGGTGAATGGCCAGACTTTGGTGTACCAAATATTGATACCTTAATTAATTTTATTAGATTTAAAAATAACCTTATTAAACAGAAAAACCTTTCATCTAATATACTTGTTCATTGTTCTGCTGGATGTGGTAGAACTGGGTGCTTTATAGCTGTTGATCTGATTATTGATTTATTTGAAAATTATAAGACTAATAATAAGTTAGATCCTTTTGGAGATATTGATTTGGTTTACAAATCGATTTTCTTTCAAAGAACTCAAAGAATTTCAATGTGTCAAAATTTTGATCAATACATTGTTTGTTACGAAACGGTGTTGAAGTATTTATTAGATTATGTATTATATAATGATTAATGCGATATGATAGAGAAGCCTCAACTGTCCTCTCTCTTCCTGTCTCCTCTCTGTTCTATCCCTTCCTGGTCTCTTCCCTTTCCTGTCTCTTCCCTTCCCGGTCTCCTCCCTGTCCTGTCTTCCTTTTTTTTCATCTTTCGCAAGCTCTACATTTTTACCAGTGCTCAAGTGTGCCTGATCTTCGTCCATTGCGACGTCCAAAAACAGTAATTATGGATAAAGTAACTTATCTACTTAATTTACTTGGTCATGATATAAATTCCCCTGAATTCCAGGATATAAAACCCCCCAATATATTCTCCAAACTAACATCAATGTTACTAGCTCCTCCATTAGTTCAAGATACTTACTTAAGTGAGACCACAGCACTTCAAACCAAGACTGAAAAATCTATTAAAGACATTTATAAAGACATCTTCAAAAGTCATAAACATTATAATGCCCATTTTGAAATCGAAAATCATATGGCTTATATAAATCATAGTCTTGAAGGACCTTTACCCTCATTTCTTAAAAGCTTAGATTGTAACCATTCTTGGATGCTTTATTGGTTAATCAATTCTGGTCATATTATGAATGAAGAATTCCCTCAAGAAACTATGGACTTAGTATCTGATAAATTAACTACTTTGATTGTAGATGATGGGAAAGGTGGTATAGCAGGTGGTACAAATCAATATGGTCATGTAGCATCAACTTACGCAGGGATTTTAGCTTTAGTATCTGTTAAACTGTATTCTCTTTTAAACAAAATAAGGCATAATCTTCATGATTGGTTTTTATCTCTCAAACAACCAAATGGTTCATTTATAATGCATGTTAATGGAGAAGCTGATACTAGATCTACATATTGTGTATTAGTTGTATGTTCATTATTAAATGTTTTATCACCTGAAATCTTAGAAAATACTCTTTCATGGATCGCTTCAACTCAAACGTATGAAGGAGGTTTTGCTGGTGTTAAATCTACTGAAGCCCATGGTGGTTATACATTTTGTGCGGTTGCAAGTATTTTTCTCATATTAGGAAATGGCTGCAAAATAAAATCTGATTTTAAAAAATCCTTAGAATCTAATATAGATTTATCTCTGTTAATTAGATGGCTTGTAGCAAGACAAATGCTGATTGAAGGAGGTCTTAATGGTAGATCAAATAAATTAGTTGACGCTTGTTATAGTTTTTGGATTGGTTCATGTTATGCATTAATTGAATCTGTTTTAAATGAAGATATATTTGATAAAGAAGCTTTAAAGATTTATATAATGAATTGTAGTCAAGATGATAGAGGTGGATTTAAAGATAAACCTGGGAAATCTATAGATTTTTATCATACAAATTATACTCTTTTAGGTTTAAGTATTGCTGAGCATAAATATAGATTAAGAGATGATCCTCCTAATTCCATAGATCATTATGGGTATGAATTTGTCAATGAAGAAGTTAATGACGATACAAACACTAGTGCGATAAACCCTGTTTTTGGTATACCTGCAAATTTAGCAAATA
The DNA here is from genome assembly GCA_030555785.1 of Yamadazyma kanchanaburiensis. Lineage (NCBI taxonomy): Eukaryota > Fungi > Ascomycota > Pichiomycetes > Serinales > Debaryomycetaceae > Yamadazyma > Yamadazyma kanchanaburiensis. Next base: position 42,633 of record JANIVJ010000042.1, on the reverse strand, counting down.
GTTGTAAGGAATATTTTAAATAGAAATACATAAGCATTCCAATCAACTCTAGCATACTCAACTCTACCATACAAAACGGTAATTAGCAAAAAATAAGCCTAAATAACAAAAAAATATGCGAATTCTGTGGATCGAACACAGGACCTTCAGATAAACTGGACTAAAGTATACTTCAGTCTGACGCTCTCCCAACTGAGCTAAATCCGCAAAGAAAACCCATGCCGGGACTCGAACCCGGAATCTTTTGATTAGAAGTCAAATGCGCTAACCATTACGCCACACAGGCTTTGTTGAGTTGTTTTGTCTATATGCAGGTGTTCAAATAATTTTCGCACGTCACGTGACATGAATAAATAACGAGTTTTTAACGAAACTAAAGTCGGAAATTAAAATTGAAAAGAACAGATATATAGAAAATACTCTTATTCATGTGTTCATATCTTCAGGTATTGTTCAACTCCCTGATTTGTACCTTTTTCACCAATTCCTTATTTCCCTTATTCTTGCCCTAATCGCGAAACAATCACCATGATTACTGACTGGATTCAAAGAGCTTTTAGAAGCTATCAACCACTCCCAAACACGGAGTCAAGTAATCTCCCCGGTGCTTTCCCACAAGAGTCTCCAGAACCAACACCAAGAAACTCCTTCAATTCCAGAAACATTAAAGCCAAACTAACAAAAATCACAGAATACTTTCAAATAATCATATTTAAACCATTGATATTTATCTTATTCATTGTATTTGTGGTTCTTGCAAAACTTATAAACATCATATACTTCCGAGATCAATTCAATAGACAAAAACTTAATGCTGGCTCATTACAAGATCCTACCAATAAAGCAAATAAATTCATTAGAGATATTGAGGATAGTTTATCATTAGATCAAGATAGAGATATGATGCCACCATTTTTCCAAGGAAGTTATACCCAAGCATTATACATGGCAAGCCAAAAGGCCAAATTCTTATTTGTATATTTAGCAAATCCACAAAATGAAAATTCATTATCAATTTTTCATCAAGTTATAATGAATGAAAAATTTAAAGGATTTTTTAAAGATAATGATTTTTTAATTTGGGGTGGAGATCTTACAAATCCTGAATCTTATCAATTAGCTAATAGTTTAAATGTAACGAAATTCCCATTTTTAGGATTATTATCATTAACTAGAAATACTACCATGACACCTGAAGGAGCAGTTAAAAGTCCCCCTAAAATATCATTACTTGTAAAGATTCAAGGAGAGATTAATAGTGGTATTAATGTAGATACTCTTATACAAAATAAGTTTGTTAAAAAAATTGAAAAATATGAACCTGAACTAAAACTTATAAGAGAAGAATTAATGGAGAAATTTATAAATCAAGTATTTGCTAAACAACAAGATTTGAATTATCAAAAATCTTTAGAAATTGATAGGAAAAAGAAGGAGGAAAAAAATCATAAGAAATTACAAAAAGAGTATTTAATATGGAAATTAGATTATTTTAAAAAAATGAATGTTGATGAGATACAAACAAAGGCAAAAATCGGGATTAAATTATTAGATGGGGAAAGGGTAACAAGGGTGTTTTCTGGTGATAGTTATATACAAGATATTTTTGATTATATAGAGTTATATAGGGGAGGATATTTCGATAAGACTTTTGATACTACGATAGTTGATGAGAATAAATTCAGGGAGTTTTCTCCAAGATACGACTTTGATTTGGTATCACCGTTGCCGCCAAAGAGAAAAATGGGAGAGATGGTAAGATTGAGGATAAATGAGGTGGATAGTATATATCCTAGTGGGCTATTAATAATGGAGAATCGAGATGCTCTTTAGGTTTATTCATTATATACATTATTAATTCTTTGTAACCTTCTTCTTACTCTTCTTCTTGTCTTTCTTCTTTAATCCAGTAAAACCTGATTTTATAGCTTGGGTATAATCTAACCAAAATTGATCTAAATTCTCTACTTCAACAACCGTACTCAACTTCAGTTTCTTCTCCTTCCCATTCATCGCTACTCTGATTAAAATTGGGTATTCTTGTTGATTGTCTTTAAATTCATGTTCAATTACATTACTTGAAAGGTCAGAAATTGTTGATACTTCATTATCTAAAGAAGCTGATAATCTCTTTTGTGTTAAATAAACTGATGACTCTCCTTTATTCTTACTCAATACATCTTCTACTTGAGTTAAAAACTCTTTATTATTTAATCTACCCATATCTAGTTTTTCAGTGGGTTTTTTTTCGGAAATTTTCACTATATCGCAAACTCGATCGGGTTGCGATCGCGAAGCTTATCAGGAGGACTGGAGGACCAATTTTAATAATGGACAACGAACATATACAAGGATCAAAGAATTATGTATTCCAAAGATCATTTGCATTATTCATGTCAATATTCGTTGGGTTAGCCGCGGGAACTCCTTATTTATATGGGATTTATAGTCCTCAATTAGTTAAAAGAGTTGGACTTACAGCATCAGATTCTGCTACAATCTCTTTATCAATAAATATTGGTTCAGGTGTTGGTGGGTTAGTTGGTGGGGTCATAATTGATCATAAGGGACCCCTGTTTTCTATTTTATTCGGTTCAATTTTAATCTTCTTAGGATATACTGGATTATATCAAATTTATTTAAAAGCATATCATAATTTATTTATACTTTGTATTTGTGCAAGTGTTGTTGGGTTTGGATCCATTACATCATATTTTGCTGCTTTGAAAGCCAGTCAAGCTAATTTCCCTTCTCATAGAGGAACTGCTGGGGTATTCCCTGTTAGTTCTTATGGTTTAGCAGCCAGTTTATTTTCTTTAATTACTGCTAAATTCTTTGAAGGTAATACTGCTGGGTTGTTGAAGTTTTTAGGCTTATGTTGTGGATTGACTGCATTTATTGGTAGTTTCTTTGTGAAGATATTTGTAGATCATGAAGAGGAAGACGAGGAGGAAGAGGAACCTATGGTTGCTGAATCCCAGCCTTCTGAATCTCAGCCTTTACTTCCTACTGACAACACTGATGACTCTGATAGAGCTTCTCTTGCAGGTTCATTTTCATTCTGGGGTATTGGTAATCGTACCCCTACCTCATCATCAGCTAGTTCAATTAAATCTGAAATTATTCCAGTCATTAAACAAACGGAATCATCTCTCCCCAAAAGACCATCATTTATAAATCGTAACAACTCTTTTCAAAACCCAACCTCTACATCATCAGAAAATGTTCAATATATTAAAGTGAAAAAATCTAAACCAAAAAAGACCCCTTGGATTATTATTGGAGATTTACTTTGTGATAAAAAATTCTTAACTCATTATGCACTTGTTGCATTGATTGCAGGGGTAGCACAAACGTATATATTTTCTGTTGGATTTGTAGTAACTGCTCAAGTTACAAAACATGCAGATATAAAATTATCAGCACCACAAGTTCAAGCAATTCAAGTGGCTATATTATCAGTTGCATCATTTTCTGGTCGATTAACATCAGGGATTTTATCAGATTTCATCCACAAGAAATTGAATATTCAAAGACTGTGGATTATATTTTTCAATATTATTTTATTAGCAACTGGTGAATTAATTACAGTATTTAATAATGGGAATATTCATTTAATATCAATTTCAAGTGGATGTATTGGAGGTAGTTTTGGACTCACTTTTGGAGTTTATCCTGCTATCATAGCTGATTTCTTTGGTACTAAAACTTTTTCAACTACTTGGGGATTAATTTGTACTGGACCATTAATATTATTATATATAATGAATAAGTATTTTGGTTATATATATGATTCTAATACTGATGAAAAAACAGGTATTTGTTATAAAGGTAATGGATGTTATAAAGGTGCTATAGAGTCATGTTTTTATATATGTTTTATAATGATGTTTATTAATCTTGCGTTGATCTATATACATAGGAGAAAGTAATAAACCTAATCCACACTGTTAATTTCTAAATTAACATTTTCAAGCAATTTAAACTCATAATCAATCTTATCTACCAACTCATTAAAATAACCTAAACTTAATTCTGAATTCTTTATTTCGTTTTCTAATTTTTGTTTTTCTTGATTTCTTTTATCTATACTTGTTTGAAAATTATTCATTACTTGTCTTAATGGGAAATTAAGTACTTTTCTACATTCTTTAGAAATTCGATCAGAATTATTATGAACATATTCTAAATCTTGAATTTGATATTTAATTTTTCTGGCTTGTTTTCTTGGAAATGCATTTGGAATATCTGAAATAAGATAATATAATCCAAATCCAACTACTCCAATTAATGTAGGTACGGTAATGGCTTTAAGAGTTTTAATAGAAATTACTGACGTCATATTATATACTTTTCTAACAACTGTTCCAATAGTTAAAATCTTAGTTGAATTATACATTGTATGAAGAGTTAATTGACTTGGAAGTTGTTCTCTAAGAGTAATAGCAGTTAAAGGTAATTTGGTTATAATTGAAGTTGGATTATAATTATTTAAATGATTCACACCTCTTGATACTAAATCATTTGGTAATCCAATCCAATTTAAAAAGCTTTCAATTGAAGGATCGAAAAAATCTCCAAGTTCAATTGGATTTGAAAGATTCTTTTTAATTAAATCTTTACGTCTTGAAAACATTAAATTCGATTGAAATTGTTTATCATTTAAAAATTCATCTCCAAGGGTTGATTTACCTTGTTGAATAATATCATTAACTTTTGAACTGGTTTCAATCTTTGCATGTTCTTCACAAAGATTAACTGCTGAAAGTATACTATCAATCATTTTTCTTTGAGTTTCTAAAGCATATTCATAAGCAAATTGAATCCCTTGATATGGTACAATTTGTGAATCTCCAAGATTATTTATACTATCATTAAGTTCAGTTTTGGTAAAGTTATAAACTGATGAACAAGTTGATTCGATGGTTTTAAGAATAGAGTCATTGATTAAAATACTTTTGTTAAGAATTTCATCATAATTTGGTGCAATAGAATTGTGTAATTTTTGACTGATTTCTTCTTTTTCTTGAAGGTATTGGGTTTGATTAATTTGGGCAATTGTCTTTATGTCATTAAGAAGATTTTTAAGAAAGCTTTTAGCTGGAAGAAGTTTAGAGATGGCTCTTTTTTCTAAAACAAATTTACGAAGTGATGCTTCAAGATGATCGAAATCTGGATTAGGTGGATCCTCAGGGTCTTCAGAATCATCAGGACCATCAGGACCATCAGGATCCCCCCCTTCTAAAACATTCTCAGAACTAATAAAATGAACAAAATCCTTAGAATCCTTATAAGTCTCAGGACTCAATCCCTTGACCTGTTCCAAAATCTTCTTCTTACACCTTTCCTTATCTTTGATATTATCAAACTTATTGGCTACAATGAAAAGATACTGTTTTTCACCAGCTGCTGAACTAATAAATTCTTTCCCACTTAATGTAAAATGATTTTCTGAATTAACAACAAAAACAACAAGATCAATTTCTTCTTGTCTTGAAAACACTTGAGTGGTTTGATACAGATCCATATTCAAACCTGGAGCATCGATTAATCTAATATCTATAACTCCATTACAAAGAAGACTTTGGTCTTTTGGTCTTACATCATTAAGGTATACCTTTAAGAAAGAATATTTTTCCAGTTCGAAAACAAGCGATTCTAAATCTGAGAGATTGAAAATGGTGTACGTACTTTCATCTTTAAGATCATAAGTTACACCATGACTAATAGCATGAACTTCTTCTATAGAATTATTTTCTTTAGAAGCATCGATGATTTCACAGAATACAGAAGTACATGGTTGTTGGTCTTCAGGTAAAACCTTCCTCCTTAATAAAGCATTACAAAAAGTTGACTTCCCAGCATTTAAATCTCCTGTAACAAATACTTTTGAAGATGTATCATCAATTCTATCTTTGAGGTTTAAGAGGAATTTGACTTGTTGGGTCAATTTTTGATCTAAAAGAACTGATATCGAAGATTTGTCAAGAGATTTCAATCCATTGGTTGTATCATTTGGACTTAATTGAAGATTAAGATGTAAAATTTTTAGATCATTACCTTCATTATCTGACATTCTTTCTTTCTCTAAAGATCGGATAGATTTAGAGGTTTTGATGATTGAATCAGAAGTAGTATAAAAAATAGGTCTAGACTTGTTTTCATTAACCAAATCATAGATCAAATCGATCGTCTTATTTATGAGGTTATCTAGAGCAAGTTTATTTTCACTATAATGAAGTTGTCTCATGGAAGCGTTAAGACCGTATTTCTTAAGGGATGAACCTTGTGGGGTATCATAATCTGTGAGGGTTGCCAGATCTGAACCGTCAAACCTTCCTTCATTTGAGATGTAGTTGGTTGTATTTAGGGTTGAATCTGAGAAGACACTTGGAGAGGGGATGGAGGATGGTGATGATTCAAGGGGGGATGGTCCTGTGTGGTTTGGGTTATTGGGTTGATTCAGGTTTGAGTTCAGAGAACTCAGGGTATTATTATTGTAGTCACCCATTGTGTAGAAGATCAGAAAAGATGAGCAGACGAGACTGTGAGATGATGAGACGAGACTGAGACTGATAGGATAGGGACGAGGAACGAGAGAGGGACGAGAGACGAAGGACGAGTGGGGACTAGGATGGACGAGAAGAGAGGTGATAAATAGGACCGGACTTGAAAGAATTAAGGGCAAGAAGGGTAAGAAGATGATAAAGAGACGGATAGAGTGGACCAGATCAGGCCAGTGGTCGTACAGATGATGAGCCAGACACGCATAGATATACATCCCACTTGCCCCCTACTCATACCCCTACTCCTGTCCCTTCCCTACACCTGCTCCTTCTCCTTCCCTCCCTACACTTCTCTTCTCTTCTCAAAACAATTACTACACACTATAGACCTATCTATCTTCAGCCCATTCATTTTCTCTCCTTATAGCAGCTTCTTCTTCAGGAGTGAAATCATTAACAATATTAAAAATCTTTCTTAACTCCTCTGGACTCTTGTTTCTGATCATCTCTGCTACAGTCTTACAACCAGCATCCAATAAAGGTCTGATATCTAAATAATTAGCAGCAGAAATAATTTCATACAACATTTCTTGATCAACTTTTAAAAAGTTTCTATCCCATTCATCAATTGGAGCTGATTTCTTAGCATCTTCATCATCTTCATCTGGGAAAACAGTATTTCTATGATGAGTACACCATTCCAAAACTTTCTCTAAAACTGTTGCTCTAACATTTGGAGTTGGGATTTCGAAATCTTCTTCTAAACCATCTGGATGTAAATCATTGACCATGTTCTTAATAAGAACTGATTTTTGGGCGATTTTTAAATCGACTGGGAATTTTTCATCATCTGCTGAAACAATTATAACTTGTGGTGAAGGCATGATTAATGTGGGATGTGAGTGAGATGTGGGAAATATGTGGGTGGGAAATATGTGGGAAAGTCGAGCGACGCATCGCACCTCACCTAGACACACATACATTGACATGAGCTATGCTAGTATAAATCATAAACCCATAACTTTAGAAAGTAATGAAGAGTTAACTAAACAATACAAGAAGTTTAAGAACTCACCCAAGTTCGATCTCAACTCAGAAGAACTTTATTGTATTTGTAGGAAACCAGATATTGAAGGACAATTAATGGTAGGATGTGATGGATGTGATCAATGGTATCATTTTAAATGTATGGGGATAAATAAATTATATAAGGATTTGATTTTACTGTTTTATTGTAAATTCTGTCAATGGAAAGGGAAGGGACAAACTCGTTGGAAGAGAAAGTGTAGAGTAGATACTTGTTGGAATCCTATTGAGAAGGGATCAAAGTATTGTCTGAGAGAGTGTGGATTAAGATATTTCAAAGATATGAGAAAAGATCTGGATGATACTTCAACACTTGGGTCAATTTTATCTACTTGTGATGTATCGAAATTCTCATCTCTTGGTGATTCTTTTCCTGAACTTGATCAAGTGAAAAATTTCAAACAAAACCTTGAAAAGTTCCCGGAATCTATACGTAAGAGGTTGTTGGATATATCTGAAAAGGTGGATTCTATTACACTTGAAATTTCAGAGATTCAATCAAAAATACGTCTAATTTCTTCATACAAAGACAAGATCAAGGTTATCAACGATAGAGCAACCGAGACAAGTTCAAAGAAAAAAGTAGAATTATGTTTATACAACAAATCGTTAAGAAGTGTCAGTACAGAAATCCTTGATTGTATTGACATTGAAGAGATCATTTCTGATTATCAAAATGGTGAAAATTATTCTGGTGAGAACTGCATTAATGATAAAAGAAAGTGTTTGAGACATAATGGATGGTGGGGATTAATAAATGACGAGTTCACTAGAAGTATCGGTCAGTCAGAAGAGGAATTAAACAGGTTAGAAAAACAAAGAGACTTGGTCTTAAGAGAATATTCTATTGGGGTATATGAGAAAAGTACCTAGGGGTCGCGTTTTTAAATATGGATCCATTTGAAAGGTTTCAAAAGAATGCTGAAGCCAATAGACGCCGTCTTTTTGAAAGAGGTACACATTCAGTCATACGATTGAATTCAAGCCTGCCTGGTGATTCTCCTGTTGTCCATCGAGCTCTTGATCATCGCGTTCTTGGTCATCGACGGGTCCTTGGTGATAAAACAAATGGGGCAAATCGAGTAAACAAAAAAGGCCCATCACTGTCCAAAGTAATGGAAATGATCCGTAGGTCGAAAACAATTTCAAGACCTAAAGTACACTCATCTTCACCGAGGTTTCCTGTGAGTATCAGTCATCGATTCAAAAGTATCACCAGTGAATTCAATAAGCCTACGATATACTCCGGGATTAAGGAGATGAACGTGAAATCTTTAAAAGACGTTCTAGAGAGATTTGTGGACTGGTTCAAGAATAATAAATTTGGTCATAAAATCGATGATGTAGGAGGAGACCTTGTGTCATTTCCAACTGCACCAGTGATTTCTCTGTCTATTCTTCCTAATCTTTTGAATTGTGGATATATACGGCCTGAGTTTAGACCATCACTTCCAAGACCAACACATTCAGTTGAAACGTCTAGTCGTATAGGGAAGTATCTTTTATCGGTGACGGTTAAAAATGAAGAGAGTGAGGAGATTCTTTTGGCATTGACAGATACGTCTATTGAGGTTAAGAAAGGAGATAGGTTGGTATTGGATCTGAAGCATTTGCATGAAAATGGGGGGTTGAAGGTGTATGCACAATGGCATGTTGTGAGATAGTGTATATTATGTATTATAATAGAGAGAGAGACACGAGGAAGAGACAACGACAGAGACAACGACACAGACACAAAAGAGACAATCACACTACGTCAGACAAACCCTATTTATTACAATACATCAACTCTATCAACTCTCATCCATATCATCCCCTCGTCCTCCTCTATCAACTCTCATCCATATCATCCCCTCGTCCTCCTCTATCAACTCTCATCCATATCATCCCCTCGTCCTCCTCTATCAACTATCATCCATATCATCTCCTCCTCTATCAACTCTCATCCATATCATCCCCCTCGTCCTCCTCTACCACACTCTTTGGCTTCCAAATCTCCAACAAATTGTCATCTGCACACACTATATGTAATCCCAATTCAGAATGTATATCAACTTCATTAATTCTATTTGTATGACCTCCACTAATAAACCTCAAAGTTGGATCAACCATTTTAACGTTTTTGGTCCTTTTTTGATTTTCAGGTTGATCTGTTGGATATACAAATTCTTCATCAAGATGATCTAAATCCCAAATAATAACTCGTTTATCTAAACTCCAAGAACTTAAAAGATTGTTATCCCATTTTAATCCACTAATTGAATCATTATGACCAAACAATTGTCTAAATGGAACTGAAGGGTTTCTAAGATCATAAAGATTGATAGTATTATCTCTACCACCAGTTGCTAAGAGAGTGGAAATTTCAGGATGGAATTGTATACTATTTTGAATATGTTTTGTATCAAAATCTATCGCTACACTATCATTTGCCTTATTTCTAAGATCGTGAATCTTGACGGTATAATCATCAGAACAAGATCCGAAAAGGAATGGTTTTTGATGATTCAATGATAAATCATTTATAACTGCATTATGATTCTTAAAACATTGAATTGGTGTTGAAGGTTTAGTTACATCCCATAAAGCAATTTGGGAATCATTTGATCCAGAAAGGAACTCGTTATCATTAAGCCATTGTAAAGCATACCCTTCTAATTTGTGATACTTGAAGGATTTAATTTCAGATGGTTCTTCTAAATTATATAAATGAATAATACCTTCATTATCAAAGGTGATGACATTTTGTAAGTTTGGAGAGATTTCTAACTTATTGACTTCACCATTGTGTTTCCATGTCTTTTCGACTTTGAAATTGGTGGTACTTACACCTTCTTTTGGTAATGATAATTTGGATAATTTGGTGGTTTCTTGAAAATCTGGTGATAATGTACTTGGTAATTCTATTGATCCTAACTTAAGGTAATCTTGTGTATGTTGAGATGAGTTGGTCCCGTATAAGAATTTGGTGATGATTTTACTTTTATCATCTGACCATTCATATTTTGGTAACCATTTAACTGTTAGTGATGGGAAATCTAATACATGAGTATGGATTGTATCGTATAAAAGAGGAACTGTTTTCTTCCAGATTTTGAATTCTTCATTGACTACTTTTTCTTTGAGTTGTTGTTCTTGGACGACTTCTCTTTCTGCTTGTGCAAGGTCTGAAGGGTTGTTAATTGTCATGGTGATGGAGAAGATTGAGTGAGATTGAGATTGCGAGTGTGTCGAGGGAGGTCTGGCACCTTCTGGCTACTGGTCTATCACCGGGTAGCTAATAACACAATACACGAGAGAAGATATGTAATAGAGTGTTTAAGTAGGGCTTGCACGAGACGATATGGTGGAGCCTTTGGTGTAGAACGGGTAATGACTTTAATTCACCTAGAGTCCTTCAAGTCTAAGATAATATCGTGTCATGGAAAAGGCATGAAGATCCCACTCTGTTTCTCTAGACTCCTTGTCTCCTTGCTACCACCTTCCTCTCTTTTGTGCCTCTCTTCTCTTCCCCGTCCATCTTCTCTTCATCCTTTCTCCTTTGTCCTCATCCTTCCCTCGGACTTGTCTCGTTCTCATTCACCATGATTCCTGACTTACTTGAAAAACTTCACTCCAAATACGACCAAGCCCTTGAATCAGGCCAACTTAAGTTCAATGGTCTGTCTGTTAAAACAGAAGATGTCACCCTCCCCCTTAATGATCTGAAATCTATTTCACTCAATTTTTCAACCATTGAAACTCTCATGTTCAGACCTGAAAAAGGTGATTTTAAATCAAATCCTTTTGAAAACCCCGAACCTGAACTCACTATCATAGATGATTTTGGTGATGAAAATCAATTCAGAATCGTCTTCAACAAATATCCAGTAGTTCCAAGACACTTTATGTATATCACCAAAAAATTTAAACCTCAAACAAGTCCATTATCACCAGATGAACTTGTTGCAGCACAAACCATCCTTAAGACCCTCAAAAGTGATAAAGAAAATAACTGGTTTGGGTTTTATAATTGTGGACCTGAAAGTGGTGCAAGTCAACCACATAAACATCTTCAGTTCATGACATTACCTCCAAATTTCACCCCATTTCCTGAACTTGCAGTGAACGAATCTGAAGCTTTTCTTCCTTCAACAAATAGAGAGCCATTACAAATCCCAGAGATTCCAATGAGTCATTTCATTGCTAAATTCCCTGAAAATATTCTGGAAGATGAACTTGTTTTATATTTCAGTTCTCTTCTTCAAAGAGCATTGACAGTTTTGAGAGAAAACGATGCCGATCATATCTCTTATAATGTTATTATGACAACCTCTTATATGATGGTTGTACCAAGAAGAAGTGGGAAATATGGAGACTTGGGAATTAATTCGTGTGGGATTTTAGGATTATTTTTATTTAAAAATCAACAGTTATTGGATTTGGTTAAGACTGATGGGGCTTTAAAGGTGTGGGAGAGTGTTGGGTATCCAAATACTTCTGGTCAAGGAAGTGATGAGTATCATTATTAGAGAAAAGTACATAGATGAGATAAATAGAATACTGTCTCCTGATTTCTTCTCTCTTCTCTCTTCTCTCTTCTCTCTTCTCTCTTCTCTCTTCTCTCTTCTCTCTTCTCTCTTCTCTCTGCTTTCTTCTTTCTTCTTTCTTCTTTCTTCTTTCTTCTTTCTTCTTTCTTCTCTCTTCTCTCTTCTTTCTTCTCTCTTCTCTCTTCTCTCTTCTCTCTTCTCTCTTCTCTCTTCTCTCTTCTCTCTTCTCTCTTCTCTCTTCTCTCTTCTCTCTTCTCTCTTCTCTCTTCTCTCTTCTCTCTTCTCTCTTCTCTCTTCTCTCTTCTCTCTTCTCTCTTCTCTCTTCTCTCTTCTCTCTTCTCTCTTCTCTCTTCTCTCTCCTACTCTCTTCTCTCTCCTACTCTCTCTCCTACTCTCTTTATTAACTATATAACCCCATCTCCAAGCTCCTCCTCTCCTTCGTCAAAATATGAACTAAACGTATAAACAGTCCCATAAATTAATCCCCCTCCAATTATAGTCAATACCATTGCTGTCTTTGTTAAAATCAATGAATGATGTAATAAAACCGGTAAATAAATCCCAGTGACAATCAAAAAGGCTGAAATAAATTGCCCGGCTTCTTTAAGAAAATTCCCTTGGGATGATGAAACTGGATCGAAATTAAAATCATAATCTCCAGATGTGGTGATGGCTTTAGTAATGGCAACTGGAAGATGAGCACATGCACATATGATACCATTTATTATAGGGTACCAATTACCATTTACTCCTGCAAGAACTACCAAAAGGAATCCCATAGATAAGACAATTGATAATCCTATGATTTTATTGAGAGGATTTGCTACTGAGTCTGAGTTCATGATGCGTAACAATTGATTGTGGTGTGTTGTTTGGGATGTTTAATTTGGTTTGTTTGTGATTATGTGATTGTGTGTTGAGGTTTGTTGGTGTCTCTTTCACTATCGACTGGCTTCAGATCTGAGATTTGTCCTTTAATCTTATCGACCTGACAAATTTGAATCGCGAGAAATACGAGGCTAAGGGTGCAGAGTGTTAGAGTTGGAGAAGGTCCCAGTCTTGTGGAACTGGGGTATAGGAGTAGTAGATTGTGGGTGGAGAAATCGATGGATAGACTATGGGAGTTGGGAATTATTGTAAGATGGGGAAAATATCCAGCCAAAGACTGTGAAAGACTGAGAGACTGTGGAGGAGATGAGAGATTGTAGAATTGTAGGCAGGTAGAATTACTATCCTTGGTGAAATACCAATATCATTATCCTCACACATCTTCTAAATCTGACCTTTCCTTTTACGTAGCCATAAGGTCGGTGTTTCTAAAACTATGCTCCACTTCTTAAATCTGAAATTATATTTAATATCGCTTTACAGACACCTCTTATTCTTATAGGGTCTAGAATTTAACCAAAGTCAAATATAAATAATCTATATCGATTTCAGTATCTTACCCTACTCCTATTTCTCCCAGAAATTATGAGTCTCCCTCTAATCCATAACCTAGTATCGGTTCGCTTTTGGTAAAATTCAGAAAGTCAACGGAAGTCTAAAATTTCGGACTCGAAATAATTAAAATTTTTTCAAGAGGTATTCTAACTTTTGATAAGTTGACATGATATATATGGTTATTACGAACTTTTTTTATGTTTATACTTTGTTCTTAAATTTTATTCCTGACGAATAATATCATAATTTATTTCGATTGATTACGTAATCAAAGATCTTAAATTCTTCTTCTTACTGCCAAAATAGAGACCTCGGGACGGAAAAAAGCATATAATTCTCCTCTTCGTCCATATTTTCTCCTTCCCTTTTATCCACCTCATATTCTTCTAAGTATTATATCCCCCTTTCTCCCTTCCTTTCACACCACCCTCTCATTTTTCAATCTCACCAAATTCACCTCATGTCTCTTATAGAACAATACCCCGACCTTTTACGTCCAGATATTAAGCCAAGTCTTAGGACAAAAGAACCATTGGCTTCTCCAGCGGGATATTCAGATAAATCCAATAAAAAATCAACAATTGAAATCAAAACACCTCCAAACCTTGAACTGTTAAAGACTAAAAGGATCTGGGAATTAGCTGTTGGACCAGCAAAAAATATTCCAATGAACCTTTTTATGAGTTATATGACAGGTAACTCGCTTCAAATGATTCCAATCATGATGACCTTGATGCTTTTTGTAAACCCAATAAAGTCAATTTTTAATGACACAAATCAAATTTTTAAAAATCTCGAGAGTGAAAAAAACTCTTCGGTGATTTTACAGGCTAAAATAGTGTTTATAATTTGTCATATAGGATGTATGGGAGTTGGGGTATGGAAGTTGAATAATATGGGGTTGATACCAAATAGTGAATCAGATTGGTTATCGTTCAAGGTACCAGATGTGATAAGAGAAAGGATTGAGATTATATAGGAGAATAGATAGAAGAGATCTTTCCACAGTGGCTCTGGGTAGCCACGGGTTGAGGAGTGGTATATAATAAGTGTATATGATAGTATATAATATAGATACAGTTACAATTAATGGTGACCATCGTACTAGTCTTGCTTTTCTTTGGCCCCCTCTTCGCCAGTTTCCTTCTTCTCTTCCTTCTCTTCCTTCTCTTCCTTCTTCTCTTCCTCCTCCTCCTTCTCCTTTCCCTCTTCACTGGCCTTGTCAAATATCTGCTGGAGGTTAAACTTACTAAGCTCGTCATACTCCTCTACTACACTCATCCCAATATTACTCTTATAACACTCAATCAATATCAATTTATCATATTGTTTCAAATCAACTGAATGTCCATGCTCCCTCCCTACACACTCTGCCACTGTCCTTATAATATCACCTTTATCCAAGGCATTGAAATTTCTTCTTGTAACATTTATAGCAAATTTTAAAGGCTTCTGATCTTCCCCATGGAAATGTGGTCCAAGAACTCTCTTTGCCAACTTCTTTAATTCTTCTATAGTTGGTGTGGATGAAAAAGTTATTGGACTCAACTTTTGTGTGAATCTACTTGTCTTTTGTACCTTATCTTTACTCTCTTTACAAATTCTTTTAACAAAAGATTCGGGTTCAATTGGTTGTCTTGTTTTAATAAATATAAGACATTCACAATCTAAATCAATTGGGGTGAATAATGAAGTCTTTGATTTGGTTTGTTTGAGACCTTCGACCTCTAATTTAATTTGTTCTTCAATAGAAAGTTCAGATGGTTCAGTCTCATCTAATTCAATTTTATCATAATACTCATCGGCTTTATCTGTGAATAAATTGATTAATTCTTTTATGCATCCTTTTTCTTTACCTCTATTACATGTAGCATAGATACCTGAAGTATTTGGTTCTAATACCCCCGAGGATTTAAACTTTTTATTTCCTTTTTTATTATTACCTTCACCTTTTCTCTTCCCCATAATTTTTCACTTTTTTCAACCGCATTTTTCAATCGCAAGATAAGATGTTACTGGATTTATCTTTAGATGTATGGATTTTGATAATTGATAGGAGGTGGTTGTCATTGGAAGATGTATTAAGGTTAAGGGTTGTGAACAAACAATTTTCCCGTCTTTTAAATCAGAATTCTATCTGGTATAGGCTTTTATATCTTGAGTTTTTAAATATTCAAAGTCAATTTGGGGTAAAATCTGCTAAAAAAATCATAAAAAAATGGAAAAATAAAGAAAATTTAAATGCTTTTGAATTATGTAAGAAATTCCATTCAAAGTCAAAAAAATTCCATCACTTTATATCCAAAGATCATCTAAATATCTCGTCTCTTTTAGACCCATTTTCAACAGATGAAGATTATCTTCCTATATTATATAACTACCTAGAAACGTTCCCATCGAACTACATTGACCAAATAAACAAGAATTCGTCAATTTCCCTAGAGAAAAAATCTATCTGTATAAGCCTTATTCAAGCACAAACTATGAAAATTGGACTTGAATATTTCGATCAAATCTTTAAGAAAAAAATTGATACTAAAACCCCCCAAATCTTAGAACAATTCTGGTTCCATGCGAGTTTATTTGATAAATTATGTTATAAATTAGTACCATTTAGATCAAAATTATATGGACGTATATTCAAATTATTACATAAAGAAATCACCAGTAAATTATTTTTTAATGATTCAAAATCTCTTCAAGTTCGTTTGATTCCAAGAAATGGAAAAGACGTTTTGGAGGTTGATAGTGAGGATACTCTTATGAAATTAATTTGTAGGATTTTTACGGTGATCATATCTTGTCTAAGATTTAAAAACCCACTACTTTCTTCAGCAGATGAAGTTATAAGTGAAAAATATTGTAATTCATATTTTCTTGAAGATTTTAGTATTCTTAGAATGTATGGACGTCAAGTTCAAGGTCATCCATTTCTTATAATGGCAATAATAATAAAAGTATTCTCTGAATTCTTATTAGATAAATATGATATCAAATTAAAGGGCAAGATTGAAAGAATTCCTATTAATATGACATCCACATATCTTAGAGTAAGGAACCATCTCTTTTCTTTTGATAGAAAAATTCTTAGTACTTATGAACTCTTTGAAATGTATACTATAAACGAAGTCGTTATAAATCTAAGAGATCGAAGTTACTTTGAAATATCAAAATTTATTGAACCTCTTGAATTTAAATATGTTGTAGAATGTTTTCTTCATCTTGATACTTTTATGGATGCAAAATCTTTAAATATAATTACAAGACCAGATTATTATTTTACAAATCCTTTAATTGATCTTAATTCTATTAACGACCATTCTTATGATATAATTGGTCCACAGAATTATTCTTTTTATAAATTAATTTGTAGATATCTTCAAGATATTAATTCTGATAATGATTTTCTTGATGTAATGTTTTGTAGTGAATTCGAACAAAGTATGAATAATATAAATAATTATATATACTACAAGGTTGTTTATGAGGTTTTAAAACATACTCCAAAGAGACAAGAAATGTTTGAACATCATTTCGGTGATAATATTTTTGATCTTAAAAATCCTGATTCAAAAATAAATTTAAAACGTATGCTTAAACATTATCCTTTTGTTAAGACATCACCTGATGAATCCATTCAAAGTGGTAGGATTATAAAGCATACAAAGTTTGAAACTTTTGGGGTGGTTTTAGGTAGAGTTATGACTAATAATGATAATGCGTTTTATTACAGAGTTTTAACCACGAAAAGGACATTGGAATGCTATAATGATAGATCAATGACGATGATTACATCAGATTGGGATAATTTGGATTTGTTGGTTAATTTTGTTATAAAAGCGTGTGGTGAAGATAATTTGGGGTCGTTGTTGTTTAATAAGTTATTGTTGGAAGACGATCCAAAGTTTGTAATAGTTAATGAGTGATGAATGAAACGAGATAGTACCATCCTCTCTCCTACTTCTACTCCTACTCCCTCCTACTCTTCCTTTTCCCTTACATAATCATTACATAATCATTACCCAAATTCGCATCGACATCCAAATCTTAAAGCAACTAAATCCTATCTCCGTACATCCATTCAGACCCAATGTTGTCCCTAAAACCATCCACTCTTAGGCACATCCCTTCGATCTTCACCCCGGTTTTTTCAAGAAAGATCTCTCAATCCGTAATAGGAATCGATCTTGGAACTACAAACTCCGCAGTTGCAATAGTTCAAGGTAATGAAGCCAAAATTCTTGAGAATCAAGAAGGTGGTAGAACCACCCCTTCAATAGTAGCATTTGACGAAAAACCCAGTGGTACTAAAACCCTCGTGGGTCTACCAGCTAAAAGACAAGCCGTTATCAATTCCCAAAATACATTTTTCGCTACTAAGAGATTAATTGGTAGGAAATTTCAAGACGAAGAAGTTCAAAAAGATTTACAAAACATCCCATATAAAGTAGTTCTGAATGAAGGAGGTGATGCCTGGTTAAGTACATCAGGAGGACTCAAATTTTCACCATCTCAATTAAGTAGTTATATACTTCAAAATATGAAATCTATTGCTGATTCTCAATTATCAGAACCTGTTAAACATGCGGTTGTAACGGTTCCAGCATACTTCAATGATTCCCAAAGACAAGCCACTAAAGCAGCTGGGAAATTAGCAGGATTAGAAGTTCTTAGAGTCATAAATGAACCAACAGCTGCTGCATTAGCTTATGGAATCAATAGAAAACAAAAAGATGGAATCATTGCAGTATTTGATTTAGGAGGTGGTACTTTTGATATTTCAATTTTAGATATTGAAGATGGAGTTTTTGAGGTAAGAGCCACAAATGGTAATACTCATTTAGGTGGAGAAGATTTTGATATATTATTATTGGATTATGTCATGAAGAAGTTCATGCAAGACACTGGGGTTGACCTTTCAGGAGATAAATTGGCCGTTCAAAGAATTAGAGAAGCATCAGAAACTGCTAAAATCGAGTTAAGTCACGTCAAGGAAACAGAAATAAATATTCCATTTATTAAAGATTCACATCATATTAAAGTTAAACTTAGTGAGGATGAATTAGATAATATGTCACTTCATCTTATTGATAAGACACGTGATCCGGTTAAAAGATGTATTAGAGATGCAGGACTAAAAATTAAAGATATTGATGAGGTTATATTGGTTGGAGGTATGACTAGAATGCCAAAGATTCGTAAAACTGTTGAAGAATTATTTCAAAAGAAACCAAATACTTCAGTTAATCCTGATGAAGCAGTTGCATTAGGTGCAGCAATTCAAGGAGCTATTCTTTCAGGACAAATTAAAGATGTTGTGTTGTTGGATGTTACCCCATTATCATTAGGTATTGAAACATATGGAGGAATTTTCAGTCCATTAATTCCTAGAAATTCAGCTATACCAATAATCAAAGAACAAGTGTTTTCAACAGCTGTTGATGGACAAACAGGAGTTGAAATCAAAGTTTATCAAGGAGAAAGATCACTTGTTAAAGATAATAAATTAATTGGACATTTTAAATTATCAAACATCCCAATTTCACCAAAGGGTGTACCACAAATTGGAGTTAGTTTTGAAATCGATGCTGATGGTATAATTAATGTTAGTGCATCAGACAAAACAAAATATCCTGAAGACCTGCCACACTATGGGAAAGAGAATAAGGTCCTGATAACAGTTGCAGGAGAGAATGAATTGACTGAAGAAGAAGTTAAAAGATTACTTGAAGAGAGTGCAAAGAATGCAAAGAAGGATCAAGAGTTAAGGCTGCATATTGAGAATGCAACAAGAGCTGATGTTATATGTTCAGATACAGATAATGCAATGATTCAATTTGGAGAAATGATGGAGGAGGAAGAGAGGAAAGAGATTGGTGAGAGGGTTGGGGAGTTAAGAAGAAAGATTGATGATATTAGAGAAAGGGGTATTATACATGATCCACAAGGGATTAGGGATGAGGTGAATGAGTTACAAAAGGTGTGTTTAAGTGCTATACAAAAAGTAGCAATGAAACAGAAGAAGAAGTAAATGACTGGGGTTGTATATAGTTAAGAGACATAGGCATGCGGAAGGTGTAGAAGATACGTAGACAGACGAACGTACACAGACGAACGTAGACGTAGACAGACGAACGTAGACGTAGACAGACGAACGTAGACGTAGACAGACGAACGTAGACGTAGACAGACGAACGTACACAGATGTGATTAGACACTAGAGCAGTAGAGTAGAAAATAGAGTAGATACAGCACTCAGACACAGCACTCAGACACTAGTCCTAGTCTACCTTCTAATATGCATTAGACTATCATAACTTCCTAATTATCTTCATCCATTCTATCTTCATCACCTTGTTCCTCCTCCTCCTTCTCCTCCTTCTCTTCTTCTTCATCCTCCTTTGAATTACTCAAAGTATCCAACTTATCAAGCCATTGTTGAACTTCTTCATCATCATACATAGTAAACTTTGTATCTTTTCCTACAACACTCACACTTGTATTTTTTGAAGTTAATTCAACATCTTGTGATAAAGTATCTCTTAAAGCATTCAATCCATGAACTACTAATTCACTTATATCCTTTGAATCTCTAATTTGTTCTAAATTTCTTTCCAAGTAAGTTCTTGCAGCTTGACTTCTTGCACCAATTGAAGCCCCATAATATTCTAAAACACTACCAGAAGGTTGGAATTCATATAAATGTGGACCACTTTCATCATATCCTGATACTAATAATCCAACACCATAAGGTCTTGAACCATAACTTTGAGTATTTTCTTGAGCTTTATCAGCTATTGAAAACGCAGCTTTTGATACTGGTAAAGGTCTATTAAATACAAGTTTTGAATTGATTGCTTGTTTACGTAAAAAGTTCGATAATACTCTGGCATCTGGCGCTAAACCTGCTAATGCAACTCCCATATGATCATCTATTTTAATTAATTTTTTTTGATAAGATCCTAATTCTTCAGCGTTTCTTTTCAATGCAACGAGTACTACATGATTTTTTGATGTTACACCGACGGCGGCACTACCTTGTTTAATTGCTTCAAGAGCATATTCTACTTGGAATAATCTACCGGTTGGAGAGAATGTTACTGAATCGTTATCGTAATTGTTTCTGAACATATTGCCACTGGTGAGAAATTTGAGAAATGAGAATTAAGTTACTTATGAGAGGAATAAGGAGGAACTATTCGGTTCACTTTCCTCAGAATCCTTCAGAGATAAAGCACCTTCCAAAGCCAACTCTTGGTCAGTTTAGAAATCCTCTTTTACACACGTTTCTTATAGCTTCTTCTACATATATGTTCATCCATGTGTTTGTATTAGGACATGAATATAAAGAAGAAGAGAAGATGATGGTGGAGAAGGAGAAGGTGTTGGAAGAGGAGATCCAAGGAATTATTGATGAGAGGGGTAGAAAGCGTTGGTATAATTTTTTGTGGAAATAGGGAAGTTAGGACTCTGGGACTAGGACTCTGGGACTAGGACTCTGGGACTAGGACTCTGGGACTAGGACTCTGGGACTAGGACTCTGGGACTAGGACTCTGGGACTAGGACTCTGGGACTAGGACTCTGGGACTAGGACTCTGGGACTAGGACTCTGGGACTAGGACTCTGGGACTAGGACTCTGGGACTGGGACTAGGACTCTGGGACTAGGACTCTGGGACTAGGACTCTGGGACTAGGACTCTGGGACTAGGACTGGGACTGGGACTGGGACTAGGACTAGGACTGGGACTATCTACGACTATGTGTACGGTCTCAATGCTTTCTTTCTAGTCTCTCTTGTCTAGTGCCTTATTGGTCGAAATTAGATGAATCTACTATGATAGACGAGTTGTATTGGTTAAGGAAATTCTTAGGTAAACTTACTTTTTCTAGTACTGCTTCTTAGTAAAGGAAATGAGAGAACTTTTAATAGGTTTGTAGATGTAATATAAGAGTAAGATAGTACATCCTATAGTGTACAATGTAGGTTCTATATTGGACTCTAGACTGAAGTCCACGACACCAGGGACCCAACAAGACGAGAAACAGGATCCCTTACAGAACCCCATTCGGAGACTTTGGCAGCAGATCTGACAACCCTCAAGACACTAGAACACTATGCAGGAAAAGACGGCAAGTCAAGGTACACACCACCTTCTACTAATTACTAATACCCTCCCATAACCACGTCTCTGTATAGAATCACGGATCAAAAAATGTTCCATTTTTACGATTTAGTCCCCCCATAATCCTCCACTTTATTTCCCTTTAAAGTAATTCCGTCGCAAGCGGGAATAAAAAATGTCCCGCTTCTATCCCCATTAAGTAATTCGACCTCTAAAATTTCTGAAAAAACGGAAAATTTGTCTATGGGTGTGTATATAGTCTACAGAAATTTTAATGGGTGCTAAAAATCACATATAAAGACCGCTTTCTCTAAAAATCTTCCTCAATGGCATTTGTGAATTTTGTTAGAGACAGTTTTTGGGGAAGAATCATTTATCACATTTCTTCCCATAAACTTTTCAGTTATAAAGAAGAATCAAAGGATTATGTTATTCCAGAAAAATATCTTGAAGAAAATAAAAGTTCAGAGAAGGATTCAAGTTTAGATTCTGAATCTGAAAATATTTTTGTTACTTGGGATGATGACAATGATCCTGATAATCCTCGTAATTGGTCTATATACCTTAAGGCTATATTTATGATTCAAATTTGTTTTCTTACTATTTCTGTTTATCTGGGTTCAGCTATTTATACACCAGGTATTGAAGATCTTATGAATGATTTAGGAATAAGTCGTACAAAAGCTACAATCCCATTAACTATGTTTGTATTTGGTTATGGTTTGGGTCCAATGTTTTGGTCTCCATTATCTGAAAGTCCAAAATATGGTAGAACCAATATTTATATCCTTACATTATTTGTATTTTTCATTTTACAAATTCCAACGGCTTTAGTAAATGATATTGCCTCTATTAGTGTTTTGAGACTTATCTCTGGATTCTTTGCTAGTCCTGCTTTAGCTACAGGGGGTGCATCAATGGGAGATATTATTACCCCTGCTTATTTACCAATGGCTCTTGCAACTTGGAGTGTGGGTGCAATGAGTGGACCATCACTTGGTCCTTTGATTGGGGCAGTTCTTACTGTCAAAAGAGATTGGCATTGGACATTTTGGTTCATGGGGATGATTTCTGGAATCTCTTGTATTGTTTTGAGTTGGTTTTTACCAGAAACCTATGAAAAAACTCTTCTTCTTAGAAAAGCAAAAAGACTCAGAAAAATTACAGGTAATCAAAATATTGTTTCTCATGGTGAAGTAGAAGATAAAGGACGTACAACAAAAGAAATACTTATACAAACTCTTTGGAGACCTGTTGAAATTAGTTTATTCGAACCAATTGTTTTGTTTATTAATCTCTACTTAGCTTTAAACTATTCAATCTTATATCTTTGGTTCGAAGCATTCCCAATTGTTTTCTTAGAAATCCATCACTTCTCATTGATTGCTTATGGGTCTACTTTTATGAGTGTTATTGGTGGAACAATTGTTGGTGCAGTTATCTATAATATTTATGTTGCAAAAACCTACACAAAGCTGGTTCTTAAAGGAGATCCTATTGAAACAGAATTCTTCTTACCTGTTATGATCATAGGATCTGCTATTATGCCTATTGGTGTTTTCATTTTCGGTTGGACTGCTGCTGAAGATTTACATTGGTTTGGTCCAGTTTTTGGTTCAGCACTTTTCGCTTTCAGTGGATTCTTTATTTTTCAAACAGGTTTAAATTATTTAGGTGCTTCATTCTGGAGATATCTTGCATCTGTGTTTGCTAGTAATGCATTGTTTAGATCATTTATGGCTGGTAGTTTCCCTCTTTTCGGTTACTCGATGTTTAATAACACAAAAACTGATAGATTTCCTGTTGCATGGGGTTGTTCTATTTTGGGATTTATTGGTGTTGCCATGATTGCTATTCCTGTAACATTCTACTTGAATGGACCTAAGCTTAGAGCAAGGTCAAAATATTCTGGGTTTGGTTAGTTAATATATAATTAAGTTTCGCCTATTTCTTCTACATTTTGCTTCCCTATCCTCTTATATTAATACTACATATCCCTAAGTCCCTTGTTGATTTCTAAACCTACTACTCAATTTTGCAAATTTAGCAGCCGTAGATGATATAGATTGATTATCAAAACTTTGGCCCGAAGTATTAAAACTCTCATCACCTTCCTCTTCTTCTCCTGGTATATACATCTTATTTATTAATTTGATTCCATCTTCATATTTAACCATTGGAAACTTCCTGGTTCTAATTGATGGATTCTTTTTAAAATCATCATAATCTTCCAATTTCAATAAATTAATAGTTTCACGTAATTGAGCAAATGTTGAATGAATTGATACAGCACCTTCCTTTTCATTAGAAAATGTATTCATTGAAGATTCTAAATGGCGTACATCTAAATCAAAATTGTCAATTGCTATACGATTATAACCATCAACTTCTTTAAGGATATTTAAAAAATGTTGAGCTATATAATCATAACTTCTAAATAAACCAAGAGTTCTAAATGACAGAGGTAAATTTGTAAAAATTGACATGAACAAATTTTCTAAAAAAAGGGCAAAATCTTTGATTGAAAAATTTGGTTCAGTATTTGGTTTTGAAGGATACCAATCATCATATTCTACCATATCTAATAATTCACGTAATTTAATATCAACCATATCAAAAATTGAAGTTTCTGCAGACTTTCTTAATGCCATGAAAAGCTCTTTAGATTTAAGAGTTAAAGTACCATTTACATCGACATTATTCAATCCAATACCATTATAAAGTTTGAGTCTTCTATTGATAAGTTTACCTAGCTCATAAAGACTAAATAAGTAGTATTCAAAATTGGTATAACTTTGAGCTAAAACTTCTTTATTACTTGAATTTTTTCTTAAGAAATCATGTAAATCTGACACTATACCAACCCCTTTAGAGTCTCCTAAAACTTTCTCAAAGATATCTTCAACAATAATATTATTCAATTCATTTAATTCATACCCATAATAATCTTTTATAAACAGTAAAATATCTTCCATTAAAGATCTGATTCCTAAACAAAAATGTACATAATCTTCACTGAATGGGAAACTTACAGGTAATGCCTTAAGATTCTTTGGAGAAAATGGTTCATCATCTTTATACCAACAAATTTTTGTAACACTTTCGTAATCTTTCTCATCTTGTACAACAAGAGGCATATAATGATCAGATTGTATAGAGTTAAGGAAATCATATCTAAATTGTTCAATCAATTCTGGTGCAACATAATCTTTAAATACAACCACCAAAACTTGATAAAGTTCAGCTATACGGAAATCATTATTTTCCATAATTTGCATAAAGTCACCTAATAAATTTTTAAATTCATCTAATTCATCAAGGTTAAAAGGATGTGTTTTAAGGAAATGGATCAAAACTGGTTTAAGTTTAATAAGATAGGATTCCCATAAATCATCAACCTGTTTGTTTGATCTAATTTCGAATTTTGTAGCCAAATTTATTTGTTTATCAATGATGAAGAATCCAGAGATTTTTTTAAGATACTCATCTAAACTTTGAATATCATGGAATTCAGGTATTGAGGTATCATTATTTATAGTAGAGTTTCTTACAGATGAAGTGATTGGATAAATCACCCTGTTATATTTTTTTAACCATTCTCTATTATAAAGTTTAGAAAGGGTGGTACCTTCATTAAGAGTTTGATACGCAAGAATAGCATAATATACAGTCGATAAACTGATCAGTAAATCAGGATCATTTATCACGTTATAATTAAGACTTGCATCCCTCATTGAGATCTCAACTGGTGAGTTGATTCTATGAGATAAGAATGTTGATCCATTGGATTTAATGATCTTTTTCCAATTGGATTGGATATCCTTAAGATTGTTAGTTAATCCCATACCTATTTCATATAACTTCTTTTCAACATTAATACTTAACCATTTACATAAGTTATCAAAAGATTCATCCTTAATAGTCTTTCTCATTAACGGGATAGAGTCATAGATCTTTGTGGCGAAACTAAAGTTTGATACTTTTGGTAAATGAACAGTTTGAAGTTCATCAAGTAATTTTAATGCAGAGAAATATTTATTTTGTTTAATTAATTCATGGACTCTATTTGTGATCTCAAGGACTTGGATACAAAGATTCAATACTATCGTAGTTTCATTGACTTTAGATGTGAGTTCTTTACTTTTAATAAGGGCCCTTTTTTTGGAAACAACTTCAAATACCAGCTTATTAAGGTGTTGATTTACTTGTTGAAGACTTTGGTTCAATCCACTTGATTGGTCATTGATCTCGTCGATGGAGGTGATACATTCTTTGATAGAAGCTGTGGACTGGAAAGATTTATCAGATAAGGCCTCATCCTTGTTCTTGACTATATCATTAAGACCTACAATTAAATCAGATAGAGTATTTGATTTTAGCGAGTCTTTGATTATAGGGGCCAATGTTTCATGATAATCTTCTGAGTTAAGGGACGTCTGGAAGATGTTTTCGTTTCTAATAAGTAAGGCTTCTAGTGGTGATTTTTCACTCTTTATTGGTTCAGTACTTGAAGGTGCCATGTTTGTTGAAATATTCGCGTTGATTTTTCAATGATACCGAATCATATATTAATTGTTGGATCTCCAAATAGTGGGAAGTTAAGGGTGTCTAAGCATGTTACAGGTCAGGACCATACAGATATTGATGACAATTCTCATAGTGGGATCATCATGAAATCTGTTTTTAAAACAAAATATTATACCAATAATCTCAATATCCTTATAGATGAGTACCCCAGTAATAGAAAAGACACTGAAAAATCAAGCATGTTGGACGAATTAAAAGGCTGGACTAAGGAATTCTGTTCAAGTGATTGTAAGGAATTACGTGATGTTTTAGATGGATTTATATTCACTTTGGATTTAGATAATGAAGGCATTAAAGATTTAGACACTTATTGTCACGTGATCAATGGAATTAAAGAAATTTTTTTAAATGAAGAAAATGAATGTTTTTTTATAATTGTAGGGGTATCGAAAGAGACCAGAGAAGTCGAAGATATCGAGGATGTTATAATAGCCAATGGTATGGAGTTTATTTATTTTAATTTATCTGGACAAAATGAGTATAGAGAGAAGATAGGTAAGGATAGACTTATGGAGGTATTGGAGACTAATGAGTGGAAAAATATCGAGATAGAGGGTGATTATGTGGGGAACAAGATGGAAAAGGCGCAGGATATGACGAAGGGGTTATTAGAAAAGGAGACTGGGGAGGTGGAAGATCCAGAAGAGACTGTGGACCCAGAAAACATAGCACATGTTCTAGATAAACTCAAAATAGCAAAGGAGAACGCTAAAGGGTTAAAAGAGGAAGAAAAAGAAAAGTATGTTAATAGTGTTATAGAAGAATTAATAGATTTTATATAGGAATAGAGAAATGGGCATTTAGAGCAGTCAAAATACCTCCTATTTATTCACAACTTAGTATCTCTCTTTAAAGAATAATTAATCCTGTACCCCGGTTCGAAATAACACTCTTGTGTATCTTCATCCGGTACACCGTTTTCATGGATGAACACTGCAAAATCAATATGTGGAATATCTTCATCTATTACAACCATTGGTGCGTGCCATGTTCCAGCCCCATAGGTAATAGATTGATTTCCTTTACAAATAAATGCTTTGATATCTTTTGGGTTTGGCAATTTATTAGGATCAGATTCATCTGTACTGGCCACAATTACAAGAAAAGATTTTTTAGCTAAATCTTGACCCATTGGAATAAATGTTTGAGTAGTAAAAGGATGTCTTTCTAATACCGTTGATTTATACCATTTAGAACCATCTGGAACATTTGTTATTAAATGCTTTGGTGCTTTACATCTGAAGATATTCCAATTTGGGGTTGGCTTTTTTCCACTAGGACATTTTTCATAATTATTCACAATGGGTGCAACCTTGTGAATTTTTTGAGCAGTTCCATAGTTGGCTTCACTGCTTTTTACATTTTTGATCTGATGGTCTGCACTAAGAACACCTCCATATTTGGAAAAGCTTTCTGGAGTGAGAGGAACGGCGTCAACTGGGCTAACTGAGCTAACTTCAAATGTCTTAAGAACCATTGGAGATCAATTTTCTTATCGCGGAGATATGCGAGAGTATGATAAGAGATTGAGTGGAGTTAGTTATTGGTATTGTTTGGGATTTGGTTGAAATATAGAATGGGGTTGTATTAAAGGGAATCTGATATGCTTCATCTCTTTTCTCCTTTTTTTTTTCTCTTTTTCTCTCTTTTTTTTCTTTTTTTTTTTCTATTATCTGCACAGATTTAAAACGTCTAATTTTATACTATTCGCAAATATCATAGACACCTACAAACGGTATATTAGAAAAAAAATGTAAAAAAAACAACTATAAACTTGACCTATATATCCGACAAGTTATTTTTGTCTCTGTAGTAATTGAGGGGATTGGATTTTTGCGTTGTCTAAGTGGGGTATATTGGTTATGATTTATTTACGAGAAGCGATCACCGAGATCAGGAACAGCTTGAAAAATTTATGCCTTTAAGAGGGACCTAGAAGATGCTGTAGTTAGACCTGTCATAATTTATCCACATCCAAAAGAAAGTATCATAATATTCTGTGAAGAAGGCAAGGTCCGTTTACAGGAAAACGATACTGATATCGTCTTACAGGAGATCATGACTAAGATGAGAGTCCGTTACTTTCTTAATCTGTATTGTTTCTATTCTATATCTATTCTACAATTCTAAAAACCTTATAAGTCCTTATTATGATTTAAAAGGGCAATATTCCACATGAACAGCCGTCTTGAAAGAAGATTATCTGTTTGAACCAACACAGCTATCTTTTAGTACAAAGATTTCTACTCTCGAGCCTATGTAAAGTTCATCGAACACACCTATTACATACATGTGTATTGCTTACACGAAATGTCACTAATTCTCTACCAACTGTTTAACTCCGACTTTGGTGTTCCTTAAATATGCACAATGATTTCATAATCGGGACACTTTACGAAGAGGAATAGGTATTAATATGAAGAAAGCATCATTAGGAAAGTAACGTCAAATGGATTAATAATCATCAATAGATTATCAATGAGCCTATCAACAAAGAAAAACAGAAGAGTTCAGTTTAGAAAACACTCAAGATGTAGATGGAATAAATATGTTACAATGTATTTAACATTATTCTAAAGAAAGATTCATTCCAGCTTCTGATTACTCAAAATTATTTGACTCTGGTTTTTATGGAGCCGAATCAAACTTTGCTGGTTGAAAAGTGGTATCAAATCTGAAGGATGTGATAACAATGAACAAAGCAAGAGTTACAGGAAGGTAAAGTTGGAAGTATTATAGCTTATTTCAATAATACTGGTATGTCCAAGAAGTAGATGAAATCATGTAATACGTACAAGATTGCCAACCATTCTCGTATAGCAGTGGTGACAATAGCGGGAGTATAGGGCCCGAAAAGGCACAAAAATCCCCAAAGAGGATATCCTATAGACTATGAGGAGTCCAAGTAACCATATTTCCAGTTTTGAATAGATACAGTTATTCTTATGAATGTTTAATATATGATTGAATTAAAAAGTTTTTCAAAATTGTATACTCCGCTTTGAATTGTAGTTTCTAGTCCAATGTTCCATTAGGAATAACAGCACGAGATCTCCATCCTGCTTATCATCTTTTTTACTAGTAATACCAGTCAATCTAAAGACAAGCTTCAAGCTTTATTGCCCGACAAGTGAAAATTTTATAATGTCACGTGCTGTAATGATATAAACAATATGTAATTGAAGACTTTATCTTTTCAATCAGGAAAAAAACCAACCAAGAGGCCCTTTATGTTTACAAAGATATTTATGTAGAGCTACAATCAGAATAATGTATATCAACTCGATACTTGATACATTGATAGCTCTATAAAAAATTTCACTAGATAAGGTTGACTGGAGATGTGTATGCACCCCAGTAAAAGCTAGGTTAGGTGCACTTTTTGAGCCTGAATGAAAAGCCCGAATTGTGCTTGAGCAATTACTTGACTAGTACATTATTCACATACCGTTGTTATTATTCAATTTTATTGGAGGGGCTTCGAGATAAGAAACAATGGTCGTTCGTTTGCTATTGTTTAGCGGTAATGAATACCATTCCAATAAACAATGCAGCCCTTGTTGCTGTCTGCATAATAAAATAGTAGTGCGAGGCTAGAAAAAAAAAAATAGGAGTGGTTGCAAAAGATTAGAAGTAAAACAATATCTATTACACTAAGTAATAACTAAACACGACTAACATAGTTAGTTAAATTCACAGAATTTTAAAGTGTTAACCATCAGGCCAAACAGGTTTAAGCACCAGTTGGGGTTGGTAAACCAGCTGGAACTGATAAACCAGCTGGTAAATCAGCAATAGCGTTTAAAAGATCATCAAGAGGACCAGCTAATTCAGAGACAATTGGTAAACTGTCAACAATTTGAACTAAAGCATCAACAGCACCTAAGACTGGACCTAAGGCTGGTAATAAATCGTTGATGTCTTCTCTTTTTTCAACTTTGCTTGGAGCAGCAGAAACGGTAGCTAAGATAGCGGTGATTAAAGTAACTGAGGCGAATTTCATTTTTGTTAATTGATTGATTGGTATAAAATTAAAACTTGATAAAGTGATAATGATTAAAACTAAGGGAATATGGTGGGATATTTATATTAAAATTTTCGTTATCAATTTTATAACTTATCAATTTGAAAATTGATTTTATTGGACGATGATATCTTATTTCATCATATACACACACTTGAATTCTTCCTATTATCAAAGTTATCTCGATTTCAATTGTTATCACATCCAGTATAGGTATTTGTACCTTAAGGTTTTATTGTATACAGGAAGCTTTATCCCGGTTCTTTCCTATCCTGTATTCTGCGCGTTTCATTACCACCGTTTAATAATGGCTGCAAACGAAAATAAGCGTTTTATTGTATATAAAAAACTTAGATAATCAATAAAAGGTTTCCAAAAAAAGAAACGATATGCAAGATATTTAAAAATTATAGGCTTTCTTTACCCTTTTTGACTAATTTTTACGGACAATAAGAACAACTCACGATTTGTAATTGTTATTGTTTCTCTTATCATCAAAAAGTAAACAATCATCGCATTGTTTAGGAACCCTTCTAACGAGTCTCCGGATTTAATAATCTATAATTATAAGAGCCATTATAGTAAGCGAACTACAATTGTATTGAATCCTTTATTGAATTATATAGTTATACACATGTCTTTTTCAAATGAAATTTTAAAGTCTCTTCTCCACACTTTAATTATGTACCTGCTTGTTATTGGCATGCATTAGAAGCAGCATCAAATAATTTATTTTTTACCAAAATTTGGTTTATTGTTTCCTATCTTGTAAATCTCTTAGCCAATAATATCGCGAACATAGTACCCTTAGATAAAGATAACACTGACGTAGTGATTTTGACGTAGCACGAGTTATTTCGCATTGGAATTGATTGGGCTGAGATAGACTTTTTTTTCAGTTTTGAGCCAATGCAAGCAAATGACTGTGAAATTTATCGCTAAACCTCAATTTTTTTAAACAATAGAACTGGTCTATTGATGTGAAGATAAGCCTTTAAGGGTAATATTATTACCGAATCACGTCATCAGCAAGATTTAGATTCTAGATTTTCAATTTCACTTTCCTAGTATTCTTTGATTTCTTTTGGTATAGCCTTAAAAATTCTAATCTTAACTTTCTATAACCGCTTCATCTTTAGATTCTTCAGTCTTTTTGGTAATATTCTATGATCTAGTGAAAATTTTTTGTAAATCCGGTGTTTACATGTAAAAACTCTATTTCGTGAACCTATCTCCACATTCCGCCGATGTCATTTCATGCACAATTTCATAAATTGCATAATGACTCAAAAGTACTATAGGAGTTTTTTCGGCTTATCAAACGACATTGTAATAACTAACCTCGAAGGAAATATTCGATTGATCCCGAGGTCTGGATTTGCATTATTAAAACTTTCTTTTCATGAGAAAGTCTATGATAGTACACCCCGCTAAGGGTCCAATAGACTTTTTCAGACATTATTAGAGTTTAATTTTCTATCAAAATAAGATTAAGGTTTTAAATTGATGGGCATGCATGCTGCTACTATAATTTAGCGAAAAATATGTACCTAATAAAACTGAAACTAGACGATTGGGTGTTGTTCTATTCCACATTCCAACTGGGAATTTAGATAATAGCAATTTCACCGAAAGATAAGGTATCAATTGCTATCTAAAAAGCTAATACGTCATTTTCTCTAATCTGGAAACTTACCGAAAGTCAAGAATACAGCGAAATGCTAGAGATTTTTGATCTGTAAACAAGTGTGCCAAGCCACCATGATTGGAAACAAAATTTTTATTATAGTATATACTCCTGTAACTGAATATATGTATGATTCTAGTAGAATTTTTAGAGAATTGTGATTCAAATTTTCTCTTTAATTGGTTACACAATACCTTGTTTCTTAATGAATCTGTGAAAATTTTTTCTGGAATCATCGGCCAGCTATTAGCATTAAGCTTTTTATTGCTTCTTTTGGTACTTACATACATCGTCGTTCATTAAATCGAAAGAGATTTTTAAGGTCGTGTGAACTAAGGAGAATTTCGGAATTTGATTCTGATTATTGGAATCATCAGAAGATTTATTTGCATACTTGTAACTAGCAATCAAGAACAATTGCACATATTCTACTTACTCAATTGAAGTTTATCACACTTTTAACACTGCTTTCGGTATCTCTAATCTCTTCTGCACTCCACAGAGTACCTGCATATTGTTCGCATTACATAAGCAATTTCTCCGGTATCGGTGAAAATTGTCAATTCGATAGTTTGAACCCTGTTGGTACCGGCGAATCTTATCAGTAAATTGCAAAATAGGAACTCCTTTTGTCAAAATCCCTCAAGTGTCGTGAATTCACGTGGACAGTCAATTACCATGATAACGTTTGAATAAGTGAAATTAGATATCAAGTCTTCGAAGCTGGATCCCCCAGTTTTGTAGTAAGATTTGAAATTTTTTTGTGATGAAAATCGATGAAATTATCTGAATCTCAAAAGGGGCTAGATATTTCGAAGAGAAGGGCACAAAGTTCAGAGTTGCTCTTGATATCTCATTTAAGCCAACATTCAGATCAGAAACAATGAGCCCTTAGGAGCCCCATCCAACCATTGGACCCTTAGGCTAAATAGGAGCAGTAATGGAATTTAAGAAGAGACTGGAAAAACCCCCAAAAAAATATAGCACAAAGAGGAGGTGGATGAACACCTTCTTAATCAACCTCCCATAGAAATTAAGTGAAATCATCGTTCAAACAAGTAAGGTCGATAAACCATCTTGTTTTCCAAAAATGACGTAAATCAACCGGAGAAAAGATATTATGTAAATACTCCTACGCTTAAACATATTTTCATTAAATATACTCCAAAATCCATCGCCTAGTTACAACCGGAACCGGAAAGCTCTTTGACCATTATTTCACTCCACCATAGTGGAAATGGCTCCAGCACAAGAATATTCGCTATTAGTGTATATTTCTTTCCCAATATTGCTCAAGCTGATATTTCAGAAAATGTATAAAGATACTATAGTCTTTTCTTGGGAAAAAAATTCACGTATTTGCTACACATTTTCTATATTTTAATATATATTCCAGACACTATACTCGATAAGTTCTCTATTTCCAATATTTCCAACAACCAAATGTGTTTTCTTATCTGAAATAGTCAAAACGTCAAGAATAAATTCATATTCTTGAAGTTTTTTTTGTGTCTGCATTGACATTATAAATACAAGCTGATCCATTTCAAGTGGAAACAATTGTGGAAGTTCAGTTCTCCCAATGTTAAAATCGATGATAATGTAAACATCCTGGTATGGATTTTAATTATTTGAAAGTTCATACTGTACTTGAGATCAGAAACTTCATTTGGTATTTTATTAAAGGGTTTGACGATTCATGAAAATCATCACTGAATCGAAATATTCCCTGAAAGAGCTCTTTAGTGTATCTGGTACCTTCAGATTTATTTTCATTCACCTATAGAGGTTAAGATAAATTATTAAGAGCCAAATATTTATTTTTATAAAACTACCTAAGTTATCTTCGGTTTGTTCGGAATGAACAGATCTGTCTATTCCAACCCACATTACTTGATGAAATTTAGGCCCATTACCAAGTCATCACGAGAATAAAGAGGTGGAATACCAATGTGATTCACAGAGTAGTTATGGTGGCGAACATGCACATACAACCTAATGGTAGATAAGAGAAATACATGACTCAAGAGTATATGGATTCTCTATCTAGATCTAGATCAAATCCGAGGCTCAAAGTTTGATAGAGCTTACAAATGGATATAGGATGTGAAAGTCCAAAAGGGGTAAATGTGAATCACATTATTTTTTGGAGTGTAATTTTCTTACCCTTTCGGTAACAGTCAACGTTTTCATATCATCGTATAACGCTAATGAACCGAGCTATTTTGAGAAAACGGCCCAACAGTTAATCAGCTCGATGGCAAAAAGTGGGGATCCAAAAGCATTTACTATCTCTATTTAAATCTCTCTAATTCTTGGTTTTTTAATAAGAAATATAAAAAATACGAAATGTCTAAAGTAATTATCACAGGTGCCAATGGTTATATTGCACAACACATAATTTTGCAACTTCTCCCAGATTATGTTGTTGTTGGGATTGTCAGAAGCAAGGAAAAAGGTGAAGCTTTAGTAAAACTGTTCAAAAACGAAAAGTTTAGTTACGAAATTGTTGAAGATATGGGAGCTGAAAATGCCTTTGAAGCTGCAATTTCTAAACACGAAGATGTAGAATATTTTCTTCACACAGCTTCGCCAGTTCGTTTTGACGTCAAAGACTACCAAAATGAAACCATTGCCCCAACTATTAAGGGTATGGAAAACGTACTCAAATCTGTAAAGAAGCTTACTCCAAATTTGAAAAGGTTCGTCTATACTTCTTCTTATGTAGCTCTTACAAGTCCAGTACCCGATACTAATACCACACTTACTGAAGAATCTTGGAATGACATGACTATAGATCAAGCTAAAGATACTGGCTCGGCTTATTGGATCGTGAAGGGATATGTGGAAAAAGCATTGTGGAATTTTGTTAAAAACGAAAAACCTAAATTTGAAGTGAATACTGTTAACCCAGCATATGTTTTTGGACCTCAAGCTTTTGATTCAGCTTTTGATTCAAGGTTAAATGCAAGTGTTCAAATGGTAGCATCTATTTTGGATATCCCAGAAGATGGTAAACTTCCACCTATAGCTGGGAGAAGTATTGATGTAAGAGATACAGCAAGAGCCCATCTTTATGCCATGACTTGTAAGGAAACAAACTTCAGATTCTGTTTGGTAAATGCAAAATATACACTTCAAGAGTTCGCTGATGTTCTTAACAAACATTTCCCAGATAAGAAGATTACAAAAGGAGTTCCAGGATCATCAGATTTCAGTAAATGGAACGAAACAGACTTCTCCAAAACTGAGAGTCTCTTAGGTGAATTTATTAGTTTCGAACAGATGGTTGTCGATATGTTTGAACAAATTTTTAAACATCAAAAATAGAGTGGTGATTGATAATATAGTGATATGATATTTGAATAGATTAATATATGGTTTTAGTAAGATCCTTTCATATGAGAATCAAGTGCTATGGGTACCATGAACCTCATGTTCTAACGAATCTATGTCTCTTTTCCTGTATATATCCAAACTCCTTCTATCCAGGATTCCGGGTAATGTCGCAAAAGTTTCCTCATTTCAAAAATCCTTGAGGAAATAGTTCTATATTTTTTTCGAAAGACGACCTATTTTCGAACTAATGAATCACTTTTTCACCGGATATTGAAGATACACGTGCTCTTGTTTGTACTGTACTTTTCCGGCACTGAAATAGCCAAAACCTGACCTACCACTATGTACCCAAACGTTGATATATTGATAATCTCACTTTGTCAACACACGCCCTTTGTCGGTACACGCAAATAAATGGCTGCCAAAATTTCGAGCCAACAAATTTTCTAATTTATATATCATGTCTAAAGTTATTCTTACAGGAGCCAATGGGTTTATTGCCCAACATATTATCCAACAACTTCTTCCTGATTATGTTGTGGTTGGGATTGTTAGAAGCCACCCAAAAGGGGAATCTTTAGTAAAACTGTTCAATGATAAAAACTTTTCTTATGAAGTCGTAGAGGATATGGGCTCAACAAATGCTTTTGAGGAAGCAATTTCTAAACATGAAGATGCAGAATATTTTCTTCACACAGCTTCACCAGTTCGTTTTGACGTCAAAGACTACCAAACTGAAACCATTGCCCCAACTATAAAAGGGATGGAAAATATTCTTCAATCTGTTTCCAAACTTACACCAAACTTGAAAAGATTTGTTTATACATCATCTTACCTTGCACTTACAAGTCCATTCCCTGGTAACACTAGTACCATTACCGAAGAATCTTGGAATGATATGACTTTAGATCAAGCAGTTGATCCAATTTCTGCTTATTCAGCAGCAAAGGGATACGCTGAAAAAGCATTATGGGATTTTGTTAAAAACGAGAAACCAAAGTTTGAAGTAAATTCAATCAATCCAGCGTATGTTTTTGGCCCTCAAGTTTTTGATTCAGCTTTTGATACAACTTTGAATTCTAGTGTTGAAATGATTGCTGCCATTTTAAACATTCCAGAAGATGGTGAAATCCCATTTGAAGCTGGAAGAAGTATTGATGTTAGAGATACTGCAAGAGCCCATGTATATGCTATGACTAGTAAAGAAACAAATTTTAGATTCTGTTTAGGAGCTCACCAATATACTTTCCAAGATATTGCTGATGTCCTTAATAAAAATTTTCCAGATAAGAAAATTGTAAAAGGAGTTCCAGGCTCATCAGATTTCAGTGGGTGGAGAAAGACAGATTTCTCTAAAACCGCAAGTATTTTAGGTGAATTTGTCAGTTTCGAACAAATGATTGTCGATATGTTTGAACAAATTTTCAAAAACCAAAAATAAATAATTGGTAGTATAGATATAATAATATGGCTTAGTTTAGATAGATTAAATATGGATTAAATAATATATGGTTTGATATGATGTGCCTAAGTACGAACCCCTCAGAAGTACTATCATAATTATTCTCGAATGCAAAAGCAGAATATTTTCTATTAAATAAAAGTACCAAACCGCTCCATTTGTTCATGCAATGTGGGAACAGAACGCATCTATTCAAAATAGTCATACGTAGACCCAGCATTAGCGGAACTAGTATCTGGTTTGACTTTAGACATGTATATTTTATAGATACTTATATAAAATTTTTAAGGACTTAATAATTATTCTGCCTTTTTGTAATCGTTGCTTCGTCTTTGCGCTTTTGCAATTTCCCAGAAGAGGATCAATAATGCAGACATCCCTCTCTATTCTTGTTTTTGAAGTTTTAGAAGCCCTTCCGTAAGCTCTTCAATTTTTTGCTCTGAACTATCTTCATCTCACCCAATGCTTACCATCATAAATTCTTTTTGTTATCTGATCTTCAGCTTGTGACATGGCCTTTTTAACCTGTTTTTCATTTGTTTTATCTATACTA
The DNA here is from genome assembly GCA_030555785.1 of Yamadazyma kanchanaburiensis. Taxonomy (NCBI): domain Eukaryota; kingdom Fungi; phylum Ascomycota; class Pichiomycetes; order Serinales; family Debaryomycetaceae; genus Yamadazyma; species Yamadazyma kanchanaburiensis. The sequence continues at coordinate 5,292 of JANIVJ010000042.1, read as the reverse complement.
TCATCCAACCTAACCAGGTTTTTGCAAAATTCCGTCAATACTCTGATAGAGAGTTCAGATAGAGTCCTGTCTTTCGATTCAGCAGATATCACACGAAGACTTTGATAAGCATCTTGTAGATCACTGTCTTTCCAGGTGAGTTTGGGTCACATTTTAATCAAGTTATACTACTTTAAGGGGTGGTGCGCAATCATTTCCTCTTATGGAACAAGTTCAGAGCCCAGATACGCTAAAACCTACCAATATGCAGAATACATATTTCTGCATTCAGAACTCGATCCACCTAAAAATAAGGAATAAGGCTTATAATGCGAGCTAAAGTGTAGGTCTAGTGTTTTCAGAAAAGGGAAATATGGAAACAATTATCGAGATTTGATCAGTTTGTAATCGCTAGTGCTACTTTTCCGGTATTTGATTGGCTAAGAAATTGGCACCACTTGGGTTCAAATGTCTTGATCGAACCGTTTATTTTCAGGTGAATTTGATAGTCTTTTTATTCAAGAAGTGATGAGTGAATGTTGGAAAATCTGCAATTCCCGGTTATTTGTTAAATAGAACTTATAAAGATTTGTTTTCCTTATATTTTGCTTGATTCAAACTCATTATGTTTATGAGGTCTGGAATTTAATATGCATTTTCAATTTTGAGTTGATAGCTACCAAAGTGTTTGATCAATGCCGCCTGAAATTTAAATTCGGGTATGTTTTCAATATTTGGCTTTCTTTGTTCGTTATATTAATTCAAATCGGTTATTAGGCAACCCAAGATTTACTCATTACACTGTCCGATAAGAATTAATAATGGGTATTTGTATTCATTAAACTACTGAGATAATTCCCATTTTGCTTCAGACTGGGATCTGGTTATTCTTGGGTTTTTAAGGATTCTATTTCTTGTGAAATAAGAATTCCTTTCAAGTCTTGTTTTAACGGAGGTAGAGATACAGTTCAAGTGCTTGAATTATTACCATGGCTGCTGGTACCAGATATGAGAAATTAGAGAAAGTCGTTATCTTGGGTAATACCAATGAATTGGGTTCTCGATATATAGATGCTACAGGATGTAGTTGCGTACTACTATTCTACACTATAGAAAAAAAATAGCTCCGCGTCAGATGAGCATTCTCAACGAGAAAATCTAAGTTTATATACCGGTAGTTTATAAGAAAATCCCTAAGTGTAGTAGTTATAACTTTAGTTCGACTTCTATAGTAACTTAAATCCCTCTCCCCTTATACCTCATTGTAAAAAGGCAACCAGACTTACATCTTAACACTAGGTAGCGCCGCAATTTTAGTGATGATGAAACAACATACTAACAGTGATCTGGACGTTAATAACGTCGGTATCCATGATGGCGTAGGTGACCAACAACTGCCTGCGATTCTGTCATCTACTGTGGAAAATCAAGTTCCCTCAAGAACTCAGAGAAGTGTTCTTGTGATGAGCGAAAATGTTGGACAAGGCCATGGTAGTAACACCAGAGGACCTTTAGGAAGTACAATACCTTTTCCTAAATCAATTGGAAATGGTCATAAAGGTACAATGCCAAAGCTTTGGCTGGACCCAAGTTCGAGTGGTAATTACTGTGGACCTAATTCGTCCGGAGGCTCTTCATTTCCAAATGGAAGTAACGATGAAAGCATTGCTACTGTTACTTACAATGCGGAGGAAATTCCTGAGCTTAGAACGAGGGTTCCATCCAAGTGGGATTGGACGAGCCCTATACTTAACAAAGACCCAATGTATTCCGCAAAGGACCCACTGGTGTCCGTACTATCCGACAAGCCTTGTAGACATCTGATGGATAATTTTAGAATGTCTTTCATTATTTCTTTACATAACATGTGGCAGAGAAATCCAAATAGAGAAGAGTTAAAGGATGCTAAGTTGAGAAACCAAGCTTTTAAGTATATGGCCGATGACCGTATTTCTTGGTATCTCGAAGACAAGATGAAAGATTTATGGAAGCTAGGTCAAACCATACTAACTTTTGATAAATTCTTAGATCTGTTTGAGAGTAAAGTGTTTCCAATTACAGAGGCCAGAATTTGGGTGGAAACTCCAAATATTTACCCAGATGGGGTCCTCATGCAATTTGATGAAATACTTACTAAGACTAGGGATCTATATGAGATCTTGCCCTTATCGGACAGACAGTTTTTTACCACTTCTAAAGTCATCCAAACTTTGGTTGACAGTGTAAGAGTCAATGAGGACATTCACGTCCTTCCAATGCAAGGTTTTCTCCGTGATGTCCTTAAGGAAGTCCAAAATGTAGGTTTTGAAAACACTTTTGGTGATATCCTTGATCGAAAAATCCAATATTGTTCGGATGTGATGAGACTGGTTGTACGCCATGCTTTATATCATGGGATCAGCTTGGAGAAATTAGCCGGCATGGAAGAGAAACCGGATGGTCATAATCTGAGACATAGAATTGGTAGAGGAGGAAGAAAAGGAACAAACCATTCAAAGGTCGGTAAGAAGAAAGGTGGTTCGGGTAGAAAGAATAATCTGCTTCGAAAACAATAGTAAAAGATTTAAATCACTAATTACAAAATTATATGGTTTTTGAAATATAGAAATGGTTCCGATAATTGAAAAACTTGAACGGCTTGAATGTTTTCCTTCTGCTTGAATTAAACCTGGGGTAATGAAGTTGTTAAGTTTTCTTATATTGTTATAAAAGACCCTGGTCTTCAAATTGTTGATTAAAGTTTCTGGACAATTATGTATTGTAGGTTTATTATGGATACCACCATTTGAACAACAAAAGGAATAGAACCAATCTTATCACACATTGGACTTTTCATATTGGATTGTCCTAAATTAATTTTTTTGTCTCGTGTGGTGAGATGTTTAAAGTAAGATTTATCATAATTTGTAGGTGGGTGATACCAGGTATTTCTTGTAGGGCAAACCTGACATCTCCAGTCCAATTAGAAAGATTTGATACCCTATTTCTGGTATTTGTATAATTTCATTCAGCATTATGTATGTAGTTGAATTTAAAAAAAGTAATGTGTAGGTCGTGTGTTGGACTAAAAAGTTTTTTTATACAAGTTGAATTATTTTAAGGGATATGGTCATCTAGGTTGTGTATAATAATTTACCAGTAATAGGGAAGCATACCAGGAACTAGTGTTGAGCTACCACCTTAACCAAATATGAAACAAACTTGAGACAAATCTCAAACAAATCTGAAACAAATCTGAAACAAATTACCACATTAAAAAAATATAAAAGGGCAACCAAAATCCTTATTTCAATTAATCCAAAATGGCTATAACTCGCTCAATGACATCAAAGAAATCAAAAAAATCGAATAAATCAAGTAAATCAAAGAAATCAAATAAATCTCAAAATCCTAAAGATGTTTCTCATGAATTTGTTCATGGTTCAAATGATGATAATAATGTCAATAAGGAATCTGGTGCAATTGATGCTGTAGTTGTTGATGATGGTAAAAAAAATGATAAATCTGGTACTGATGATAATGCTATCACTAAAACTCCTGTTACTTATGATTCAATTATCACTCCTCCTTGTTCAACAAATGTGAGCAATGATTTTCATGGTAAAAGATCAAGAGATGATGGTATTGGTAGTTTTGAAAGAGTAAAATCATCAAGTGACTCTTTAAGGAATGAGATTCAAAATCCTAACAAACGGAAAAAACCTAATCATATTGGTTTTTCACCAACTCAAATTATTAATTACAATACTTCAAATTCTCAAATTCTTGGAAGTCCACTTATGTTAGGTTTAGAAAATGCTAGTCCAGCTGATGATAATGAGGAATCTGTTCCATCTTTATTTGATAGAAATTCTAGTAGTGCAAGTATTGGTAGAACTGCTAGTGGTACAAGTACTGCTAGAACTTCTATTATTGAACAAGCTAAGTCTATGACTCCTAGGGAAAGGGAATTGATGATAAAGGCATTTCCTGAAACAGCTGAAACTTTTGGTTTACATGTTGATGAAGAAGAAGATGTTACTGAAGCAATTGAAGTTCCAAATAATGAAGTTTATGATTTTTCTAACACACAAATCTTTCAAAATAATAATATGAATTTTATTCTTAAAAAAGTTAAACTTGCTAATTATAGTTTTGTACCATCATTTTACAATGGTTGTATTAGATGTAAGAAATCATATTGTGGATGTGAAGTAGGTAAAGTTGACTATCCTATATGTAGTGTTAATTTTTTAACTTCTACAGGTCGTGTTGTACAACTTACATTATTTTCAAATGCTTTATTTGAGTTGTTAAATGTTGCTGTTAATATTGATGCTGTAGAAAGAATCAAGTCTTTAAACAGAATTTTAGAATGTATAGATATGACTCTTTTTATTAAAGATAAGTATAAAGGTGACACAACAACTTTCGATATTACTTTCAAAGCCAAATCATTTGGTGGTGGTTTTAACTATACTGCTTCCAATTTTTTTGTTAATCCAAGTCCTTTTACTTTCGTTGAGGGTCTTAAATCGTCTTTAAATGTAACTACTGCAGAAGCTATTGCTATGTTGAGAAAAAAATAGGTATTTAGTTAAATATATATTGATTGTGAGAGTGAATAAAATATAAATTATATTAAATTTTGATGCATTGTACTTGATTCCATAATTCTTGTCTATTTTGTCTCTGCAGTTTTATTTAAATTATCTCAATCCTTGTTTATATTCGCTATGTAGTTATATCTAAATTGTAATAAGCACGTTATTTACGACAAATGCTTACTTAAAAAACTGAACAGGTAAACTTTCTCGTAACTGTAAGATAAGCGAGATTCACATCATGAATAATCCAAAGGCAATGATATTTATCGATGGTTACAGGATCTCGGCTAGTTTGATTAAGGGACTATAGATTATAAGGGTAAGAAGATAGCTCATAATGAAATGATCATTCGTCCTGATGTATTAAAAGGAATTGTTCGTGAATCATTTGAAGGTTTTGTTCTTTATTTTAAACAAGAAGGTGCTGTAATCATAAAAAAATGTGATGTGGTTTTTACTGGTAGATCACAGAATTTACCATAAATTGGTTGTTATTATTACAACATAAAATATATTAGAAAGGACTTTAATTGTTGTTAAAACTTTAAGTGTATTTAGTTAAGTATATATAGAGCTGAGAATAGAGCGAGGACGGTGTAGTGTTGCGCGAGGACGGTGTAGTGTTGCGCGAGGACGGTGGTGAGTGGTGGTAGAGATCGAGCTGTTGGTGGTACCAATTTGTCTCAAGGCGAGAAAGTCGTGCGTGACTCAAGAAAAATATCTTTGT
>JANIVJ010000041.1:0-93571 GCA_030555785.1 Yamadazyma kanchanaburiensis | reverse complement strand
ACTAGACACTAGACACTAGACACTAGACACTAGACACTAGACACTAGACACTAGACACTAGACACTAGACACTAGACACTAGACACTAGACACTAGACACTAGACACTAGACACTAGACACGACACTACACTACACATGACACCTTCGTCACCTTCGTCACCTTCGTCATCACCTTCGCTTCGCTCAGGTTCTTCCTCAGGTTCCTCAGGTTCCTCCTCAGGTTCCTCAGGTTCTTCCTCAGGTTCCTCAGGTTCCTTAGACATTCTCGTTTATTCTAATAATTATGACCAACTAACAATTGAATTGTCTTTAAAGCTTGATATTTTAACTCATTATCACTATTTGTATCTAACAAACCCATAACTAATAACTTATAATCTTTCTCACCATTAATAAAATCAACCAAATCTTGACCTAAATTATCAATCAAAAATTGTAAATCATTTAAAAGAATAATCTTTTGTAAATTCTCTTTACTAATTTTTAAAACATCAAAAATTTTTTTAACTAATTTAAAATTATTTTCTCTAAATTTTCCAGAGTTTTCTAACCAAAAATCACCAGATTTATGAGTTGGTGAAGACCAAGAAATTAAATTTGGATTCTCTAATTCTGTTAAATATTCATCAAATGAGGTTAATTTGTTTTTAACAATATCATTTAATTCATCAAAAAGATAATTTAAATCATTGGTTAATTCTTCATCTGAACCATTTGAACTGATTTTTCTATTCTTTAAATTATTAATCAAATTCAATCCATCATTATGAAGAATAATTTTAATGATTTTAAATTTATCATTTGAATCAACAAGTGAAACCAAATTCTTAAGAATTGATACAGAAATTCTAATGATTTTAATTTTAATTGAATCTTTTGATAATAATAATAAATTACCAATTAATTCAGGGAAATTTTGATAAATCAGTTTACAAATTTCTGGATTAAATGATAAAATCCAAATATTCAATAAGGTGTTATAGATCAATTGTAAGTTATTTGAGTTTATAATACTTTCAGATGTAATTGAATGGGTTATGATAGAAGTTAAGGTGTTGAAATTCAAAGTAAATCCAACTTTTAAGTATTGCTGTTTAAAAGGTTTAATAATAATTAAAAATTGTAATAATTGAATTGAGATGAATTTAAGATTCAAATCTCCACCTCCAATTAATCCACTCAATTCCTTAAACACTTTGTTAACAATATCTTTATTAACATTCTTGAATTTAGATAATAATATTGTTAAATTATATAATGAGAGAGTTTTAATAATTGAGTCACTATGACTTAAATACTTTAAAAATGGTTCAAAAGGCAATGCTTCATCAACCTGATTCAATCTAATTAACTCTTCACTAAATTCTCCTAATTCAATTAATAAATCATTAACTAAACATAATAAATTCTTTAAAACATCATCTCTTGTATTACCATCTAATTTATTCAATAAATTCAATAAGGTACTAGCGTATAATTTGACTTGGTTGAGTATAGTTGAATTTTTATTTTCTTTAGATTGTTTCTCTAAAATCTTGATATAATTTGCTTCATCTTCGCTGATAATATTAGCTCTTGATAATCCTTCCCATGGAATAATTCTTTCTCTAATGATTCTTTTTTGATCATTGAAGTATTGACTATCAATAAGGAACAGTGTCTGCTTGTTAGTATGGTAACGTTCTTAGATTTCATCTATACATACATCAACGGTCATTGATTATCGACTATTTCAGGAGTATCTCGCTCGGTAAAGAACGAACTTTTCGCGCATTCAGATAGACTATCGCACTGAATGAATTAGATAGACTGAACCAGATCGAGGAGATGGTTTTTCTTTTTAGTAATTTTACACCACTATGAACGGAATAGGGCCAGTACCACGGAAACTAGTTACTTCTGTATACTATTTAAAAAAAAATTAGTTGAAAATTTAAAAAATAAATGAACAAATGCCGGTCCCAGGAATCGAACCTGGGTCTCATCGGCCACAACGAGGCGTACTGACCACTATACTAGACCGGCTTCTGTTGTTTTTGTGTTTTAAACAATCATTTTTCAAGTGCTTACATACAGGAAAATTCCAGGGCTCATAATTTTCAGAAAAATTGAAAAATCAAGAAAACTAATCATGACCTATTCCTTTAAGTGATATGGTTAGATGTCCAGTGATCACTGTTCAAAGAAACAAGAATTTGTTTCCTCTAATCTTATTTACGCTTCTTCTATCAGCTATCTGTTCTTCTCACTTCGTTTAAAATCTTTGATTTACCTGGACGTTCAATCAAATTTGAAAGCAAAGCAGCCCTCAAGTTCATTAAATAGGATGACTCCCATTGTTACCTCCTCTTTGCTTAATTGCAAACCTTATTCTTCCCACTAGATTGAAACAATAACTAGAACCAAGTACTTTGAAACCAGATAATACGAATCAAAAACACTTTTTGGTTTGTGTGTATATCTCCATAGTTAGAATGCGTACAGATACAAAATTATGGTCTTTATTACTAAAAACTAACGATCCCTTCGAAATATATATTCAAAAATACATCTCTAAACTTATTCTACTTTTTAAGATCACAAATAACTCTTGTAATTATCAGGTATCTGGGACAGCATCGAAAGTGTACCTAGAAATAAACCAAAGGAAAAATACCAAAAGCACAGGAACTGAAATCAATAGGAAATAAGAAATGTATTTTATTATACAGTATATTGGGTCTGGTGAGAAATTTGCATTAACCCATTCTTGATATTTAGCATGTTCAGGATTAAGATTCTTATTCCAATATCTGGGGCCTGTAATACGTCTAAAATCATACTTCAATCTTTCGTGATTCAAATCAATAACAAGGATCAACTTTTTTAATTTGGACCTATATTTACTTTCTTCCACAAGATTCTGGTGAAGTAAATCGTAGTAAATTGGATTATGGTCGTGCACTAGTTTCAAAGTTGATCTTTTCTCTTCGTCACTAATATCTAGAAAACTGTACTCATAAGCTTTCTCTAACGACAAGTTTAAGTCTAGTAGGATATATTGGACGTTTATCAAGATGGTAACCAATTGGTTCTGGTTTTAAAAATATATTTGTCATCAGTTTGAATCTTGTAAAAGTTTCATCATTAATATCGTCATCAAAACTGAAATCGAACATACTGCTGGTTTCGGGTTCAATAACCTCAAGTGGATAATAGCCTTGGAATACTTCTTTTGCCTTGTCTCTAGTGTTTGCGAAAAATGACAAGTAGCCCCTTTTTTGCTTGAGGCATTTAGAGTTTATCTATCCCACGCTAGTTACATGAACCTTTAAAATCAGTGAATCTAGAGAATTTCTGGAATCATTGATTTTCTGAAGTTTTTATGGATTCCTTGTTTTATTAAAGGTGATTTTTCAAGATCGCCAAGAACATGGTCTCGTAAATTTAGGCTACAAACCAGAAAAATACGAAGAGTAAAAACTGGCGTATAAAATATATATAGAAGACAAGATATTACATTGGGATCCATTTTAAGATATGGAATCCACTGAGATTTCAAAAAGTCATATTATTATTAATGTATATATGTGTATTCTGAATAAACGTCATCAGAATAGAATAAAAATTTAAGAAACTGTTTGATCTCCCACCAAGTATTTCTACCGTTCACTCGACAAGCAACCCAAAATAATATAAAAAAGAATCCAAATAGCAAGCACAAACCTAACATAATAGCAAGCACATTATCAACCAATTGATCCCACGATTCACTCTCGACATTAGCATTCACCCAACTCTGATACTTTTTGTTTTTGGATCTAAGTGATAGATTCCACAATCTAGGTTGAATAATTCTTGAATATTCTTTCTTCAAAGCATTCTTGTGTAAATCAAACGTAAGAAGTAACAATTTCAACTTGGATTTATAATCAATTCCTTCAGGAACATTTGCTTTCTGATTAACTAAATCAAAATATATTGGATGCAAATCAGAAATAGTCTTTAATGTTTGATCCTCCTCTTCTTTACTTATATCTAACTGACTGAATTCGAAAGCTTTTTCTAGTAATTCTTGAAATTTTTTTTGAGTAGGAGGGTAAGAAAATATATTTGTTAATAGCCTCAATCTTTCAAAGGATTCATCATTAATATAAGCCTTGGGGAAAGGATGATCTTGATATTTTTCAATCGACATTCAAGTACAGGGGGGTAAATTGTCGTAAAATTTCGCATTGAGACTCGAAGGATTAGGAGGGACAATACTAGAATCAAGTCCAAAATTTGGTGCCATATTTAATTGTATAAACATGGTTCAATTGATATACGAAGGGAAGTGAATCAGAGCGAAGCGATGGTGAACGGACGGCTCTTTCCTCTAGTCTCTAGTCTCTCTCAAGTTTTGTTTCAATAAAATTATTGACGGTCAGTGAAGTACCTTGACAAGAGAAAGATGATATCAATTGATAGGATACAGAGGAATCGATAGGTTTGAGTATAATTAGAAGAGGAGTAATTGATATGTATGATGATAGAGAACATAAAAGAATGCATCAGAGAACATAAACAATGTATCAGAGAGAACAAGAATGCATCAGTGTAAGACATAAGACACAATCAAGACCCAGAATCATGGACTAACACCAATATCATTCAACATCTAGTAGAGACCAATGATTCTAAATAAATAAATTTCAAAATTCTGCATTTCACAAAATCACATTCATTCAGCATTGGGTGCAAATTTCACAGTATCAAATTGCTAAAATATAAAGCAATAAAAAAAATAAAAACCGTTAGCCTCAGGTCCGAAAACGAGAACCTTTGTTTCCAGGAATTTTAATTAGAGATGAGTTACTTAAAAGAGTCAGAATGTACTTGACAGTAATAGGCTAAAATAGAGATGCGGTTGATGCACGTTCGGGAGAAAAAGTTCGGGAGAAAAAGTCCGTAAGAGTCATAGAGAATGGTCTACAGGCTCTGCGTCTAGTGTCTAGTGTCTAGTGTCTAGTGTCTAGTGTCTAGTGTCTAGTGTCTAGTGTCTAGTGTCTAGTGTCTAGTGTCTAGTGTCTAGTGTCTAGTGTCTACTGTCTACTCCCTCCTGTCTACTCCCTCCTGTCTACTCCCTCCTCCCTCCTCCCTCCTGTCTACTCCCTCCTCCCTCCTGTCTAGTCCCCCCTGTCTAGTCCCCCCTGTCTACTCTCTCTCTACATTATATTTATTATATATCAATCCTAATCTTCACTTTCTCTTGCATACTCCTTAGACATATCAGCATCAGGAATTGAACCACAAATGGTTTCAACCATAATACCAGTAACTAAATAAGGATCAATATTTGAAGCAGGTCTTCTATCTTCAAAATATCCATAACCTTCTTTAGCAACACTTCTTGGAATTCTTACAGAAGCACCTCTATTAGCAACACCAGAAGAAAAAGCTTCCATTGAAGCAGTTTCATGTCTACCAGTTAATCTCATATCATTATCAGCCCCATATAATAATAAATGTTCTTTATGTCTTTTAGCTAATTTATTTAAAGCATCTTCAATATATTTCATACCACCTTCTTTTCTCATATTTTCAGTTGAAACATTGGTATGACAACCAGCACCATTCCAATCTCCTTTTAATGGTTTTGGATGTAATGAAATCTTGGCACCAAATTCTTCTGCAACTTTTGATAATAAATATCTTGCAATCCATAATTGATCACCCATTTCAATACCACCACATGGACCAACTTGAAATTCCCATTGACTTGGCATAACTTCGGCATTAATACCTGAACAGTTAATACCAGCATAAAGACATGCTCTATAATGAGCTTCAACAATATCTCTTGCAAATACTTTACCAGTACCAACACCACAATAATATGGTCCTTGAGGAGCTGGAAATCCTCCTTGTGGCCAAGCATATACATTATCATATTGATCAAATAATGTATATTCTTGTTCAATACCAAACCAAATTTCTTCATTATCATGTGCCTTCATTAATTTAGCACATTCATGTCTATGATTAAATTTATTTGGTGTACCATCATTGTTCCAACATTCTGCTAAAACAATAATGTTATCACCTCTTCTGAAAGGATCTGGGTAAAAAGCAACTGGTCTTAAATAAATGTCAGAATCATGACCTGGTGCTTGACCAGTTGATGATCCATCAAAATTCCATTCTGGTAATTCATCAACGCTTGATGGTTTTTTATCTAAGGTTTTACATTTGGATCTAGTATTACCTTCTGAATCTATCCAGACATATTCGGCAAGTACTTTACCTCTTTGATCTAAATCAAGATATTTAGCTAATATAGCTGTTTGTTGAGTAATTCCAACCATTTTTGTGTATTTGAAATATTTTTTTTAGTGGACTTGTGTGATATTTAAATAAAAAGTGCGAGTCAATGTAATAAATTTGCGACCCAGGTAATTTCCTGAAATGACGGGGGTTGGATTGTTGGAGCCAATCAAAATTTTACCGATAGCCATTTAAGACAGGGGAGTTTCTTTTATTACCTTTTCCTATTTAAAAATAAATATCCGTATCTCCAGGGTGAAGGGAAGGTGGGAGGAAGGGTGGATGGATGGGGGTGGACGAGGATGGATGAGGAAGAGGTTGGTTGATTATGGACGACTCGAGGAATTGTCTCTTCTCTTTCCTCTCTTTCCTCTCTCTCTCTCTCTCTCCCTCCCTCTCTCTCGCCTCCTATTCTCTCCTGCACTTGCTCCTGCCTCTCATGCTCTCCTGCACCTTCTCACTCGGCCCATTCTCATTTTGAGCAATTCTTCACCTGATTTCAGCCAATTAACTCAGTGCTTTGTTGATAACATTATTTTACAATATAATTGATTGGTAGTTAATCTTGATCTAATTATTCTTAAATTATGGGGTAATTCGTTTCTTCTTTCTATTTATATCATTTCTTCTTTTCTTTATAACTTACGAGTTTTAATCTACTGATAAGAATTTCGATTTCGGGCTAATCTTGATTCGGATTCATAATCTACTTTGGGAAGCGGGTGTTATTTCCGATAAATATTTCTGTCTGGTTCTTGTTCGTATAGCTTGTTCGTTGGGTCCTACCTGTGACTATGACCATGATTATGACCATGACTATGAATAAGACTATGTCCATGCCCGTGTCTGTTTCTAGGTTCCTATACCCTCTGTCACTATCAGTCTATCTTTTCTTCTCTATCGACCTTATCGCATCTATCGTATATGCTGCATATCACCATGCGATAAGGATAGAGGGGAATCGGAATTATACCAACAATTTATCCCTGGAATGCCAACCGAATGTTAAGCGAACAATAGAGGCCGGTAGAAACCGAACTAGAACTATTGAGAGTATATACCGTAGAATGTAAGAAAGTAGACTAGAGTAGTAAGAGTAGAGTAGTAAGAGTAGAGTAGTAAGAGTAGAGTAGGAGTAGAGTAGGAGTAAGTAGTAGAGTAGGAGTAAGTAGTAGAGTAGGAGTAAGTAGTAGAGTAGGATTAGAGTAGTATAGTGGGAGCAGACTAGACTAGGAGAAAGTAGTAGAGCAGATTAGGGAGACTAGATCAGTAGTAGATAGTCAGTAGTGGATAATTAATGAAAACTCAAGTGGTAGTAAGCAACAACATGTACCCATTCTTATCGGCCAATTTTCCGACATACTTTGAATTCTCCTATCTATCATATAGGGGTAAACTTAATCATGTGATGTGATCATGTGATGTCTTACTCAACAATCTAAGATCAGATCTTCTCGTATTGACAACTAATTTAATTGTGGCATTTTTTAATTAAATCTGATTGGTGTTTTTTTGGTTTTACTTGATATGCTAAAAATACATCTTACATGACTTAGCCTATTCCGAATTCAACAGGTTTATTACGTTTTATATAATTGCTCATATACTGTTGAATCTGTTGATAAATTAGGCTAGACACACTTTTTGCAGCTAAATAAAGATTCATGACTATAGCCGCAATAGAACATGGACAAACATGAGGCACAGACAGGGAAGTAACGCAGGCACGGTAACATAGGAATGGTAACATAGGAATGGTAACATAGGCAATTACATGGGATATTCTTGAGGGATGTGGATATCAATACTCAGAAATAGCAGAGAATGACTATGATGTGAGGGTTGATGGAAGCAGAGCAAGTAGATAGAGAGGATTGGGTAGATGAATAGGTAGATGTGTAGAGTAGATGTATAGAGTGGATGAATAGAGTAGATAGGATAGGGCAGGTGGTACATGGAGAGACAGGGTAGATGGGGTGCATGGAATAGGGTATGGGTATTGATGCTTCTGAGATGGTAATGTGGCCCAGCAATTATATCCCGTACGTCGTACTTCGCACCAGGGTATATCGTATCTACAACCCCAATACTCATCATATCTGCTCTTGTCCACCCAGCTCTACCTTGTCTCCTGTGTCCCTCCACCTTTTATCCACTAATTTACAACGTCTTCGCTCGTTCACCTTCGCTTTGCTCAGGTTCACTCAATCCACCCACGCATCCATCGTCGCGACTCATCATCAACATGTTGAAACCATTTGCAATTATACTTGCAATATTGACAATCTACACATCATTATTTTCTCTTTTAATATGTCCAAACACTAAAAACACCCAAGTTATCATACCCACCCCAATTTCCGAAATCAATTTATCACCATTATATCCATTTGTAAACTTAAATTGTCATTATATCAATAAATTAAATCATGATAATATTAATAAAATGGTTGACTCTTTAGAATTCAATTATAAGATCTATATTAGACCTTATATAAGCTATTATCAACAATATAAGTACCCAAAACATAAATTGATTTTTGACACGCAGGTTGCAAAATTATCAAATTATTTACAAAATTTTATCTACCCAAAAATTAAGTACACAAAAAACTTAATTTTAACAAAATTGAATTTGTATTTCGATTTATTATGTTTACAAATACAAAAAGTCAAGTTGATTGTAACTGAATCAAAACCTTATAAAATTTATATTGAAGATAAAGTTGATTATGTAGTTGAGAATGTTAGTAAAATTTGTTCAAAATTAACGGAAAATTCTAATTTTAAAAAACTCAGTAATAAGAAAACATTCCTTCAAACAGAATTTAATAATCTCTTAAAATTGAAATTCGGTAAAGAAAAAATTGATGTTGATTTAAATGATATAATAGATGATGAACCTTTAACGATCAAAATCACATCAACGATTTATGAAACCCAAGAACAAAGTTTACAAACACGTTCACCTATTGAAACTGAGATTGATGAAATCCTTTTTGCTTTTGAAACCAAAATTAATAAAACTATTGATTTAGCATTTATTAATATTTCTAAAGAAATTGATCCGATTATTAATAAGACAATCGAAGGATTAAGAGAAGTCATTACTCCTAAATTCCAAAATATTCAATCAACAAATTATAACTCATACAAAGCAGCTCATGAAACCATTAAAAAAATTGATAAAGATTTATCACAAATTAAAGAAACTGGTGAAATAATTGAAAGTATTGATAGACAAGTTATGAGAGATATTATTGGATCAATTAGAGAATATACTAAAGAAGAAAGTGAAAAAATCAATGAAATTATTAATAAAGAATTTGGATTACTTGTTGATAAATATCTTTTAATTATACAAAATACAATTGATATACTTGAAAGTTTTATGGAATCATCATTTCAAGATTTTTCATTCAAGTTATCAAATAAGTTTTCTGGAGAAATTGATCAAGAATTTGAATGGGATTCATGGAAGAAATTCCATTCTTTAAAGACCTTAGTACTTGATCAAAGAGATTATATTTTCAATCAAGCAGTACTTTTAAGAGATAAGAAATTTAGAGAATTAAGTTTAGAAAATGATTTTGTCAATTGGTTAAATTTTGTTAATTCTGTTGTGCATCATTTAGATTTTATTGAGAGAGATACTGATGAGTATTTGCAATTGATAAGGGCGAAGGCTAATGTAGCGTATCAAGGTAGAGAGGGGGAGATAAGGAGGAGGGAGAGTGAGAGGGAGAGTGCTAGTGCTAGTGCTAGTTCCAGTACTTCTAGTACGATTTCTAGTTCCAGCACTTCTTCTAGTTCCAGCACTTCTAGTACTAGTTCCAGCACTTCTAGTACTAGTTCCAGCACTTCTAGTACTAGTTCCAGCACTTCTAGTACTAGTTCCAGCACCAGCACCTCCCTCGTCGACCCTGACGATATAGAAGTAGACGTAGATACAGAAACCGATTATGAATCAGAATCAGAATCAGAATCAGATTAAATAATTCGTATATTGACAATATATAATTTAGATTGTAGACAATGAGAATAGTGCAGGGATCAAAAGAGGGATAAAGCGATGGCAAAAGTTGACAATCAATTGTCAGAACAGGTCAACAGGAACAGGTCAACAGGTCAAGCATGACCCAATCCTATCACCACTTCCCACTTCCCACTTCCCACACTTCCCACCTCTCACCCCCACATCCTCTCTCACTTCTCCCTCTTCCTCTTCCTCTACTTTCTTAATTCTTCAATCTTTGGAAGAATTGTCTTATGATAAAACTCACAAGCCTTGGAAATAGCTAATTGAGCATAATCATAAATATGAACTTCAACAACTTCAATTACCTTGAAAACTTCAATTAAAACTGGTTGAACAAAATCATAAGCTTTTGATGAATAAGTTTGTAAATGTTCATGAATTTGATACTTCTTAAAGAATTCAGTGGAATGAACATTTTCG
This sequence comes from Yamadazyma kanchanaburiensis, assembly GCA_030555785.1. Lineage (NCBI taxonomy): Eukaryota > Fungi > Ascomycota > Pichiomycetes > Serinales > Debaryomycetaceae > Yamadazyma > Yamadazyma kanchanaburiensis. The sequence goes on along the minus strand of JANIVJ010000041.1, from coordinate 82,826 downwards.
TCTAAGAAAGTTTGAACAGTTTGTAAATGTGGTTTTGTAAAATCTTCGGTTTTATAAACTACATCACATAAAGTTTTATGATGATGATTAATTGGATGTAATAAAACTTCTAAAGAAGAGACATTTTCACATTTATACATATATAAATATGATGTATATAAGGCTACTAATGTAATTAAAATAAGTTTAATACTTGAACAGAATACCATTTTGATGAATTACTGGGAGTTATTTTAGCAATTTTCAGATTTTGATTGCGCGACATGTGACTATTTTGATTTTGATTATTTTAGGTAAAGTAAGTGAAATTTGGATCAAGGGAGGAGGTAAGTGATAAGAAGGAATGGAATGGGTACATGTGATAAGGGGAATGTGTAGAATGACGAGGGAGGGGGAATTCATCTGAGTTTATAGTACTCATGTGACTATTAATGGAGGCTTGAAATCATCTCTATCATATTCTGCCTGTAAGTTTCTCTGGCCAATGATTTCTCTTGCCAATGTCTTCTCTGGACAATGTCTTCTCTTGCCAATGTCTTCTCTTGCCAATGTCTTCTCTTGCCAATGTCTTCTCTTGCCAATGTCTTCTCTTGCCAATGTCTTCTCTTGCCAATGTCTTCTCTTGCCAATGTCTTCTCTGGCCAATGCCTCCTCTGGCCAATGCCTCCTCTGGCCAATGTTCCAATGTTTTCTCTGGCCAATGCCTCCTCTGGCCAGTGTCCCAATGTCTTCTCTATCTTGTCTAGCATATTTGCAGCCACTCACCCCACATAATCCACCTAAAAATACTTACGACCACTAACTCTCTATCACTTTTGACTGTTGAAGGATTACTCTTCATTGGTTCCTCCCTTGCCATTGGCTCCTTCCCTTCACTGGTTCCTTCCCTTCATCGACTCATCCTCTATACACTCTCTATTGTAGAACTGAAACCCTTACCAGTGCACTAACTCTAGTTGCGTCGAATATTCATCCAGCATATTCATCCCTTCCTTCAACCTATTCATCCCATCATCTTGCTTGTTTTATTGATTTATCTATTCAATCTATGACTAATATATACGCTCTGGTCTAAGACCCTATTCCTTATCATCATCCAACCAATCCTTTGCTCTACTAACAGCCTTTTCCCATCTTTTCCAATATTTCCTTCTATCATCATCAGGTAATTTAGCACTAAACATATTATCCTTATCAGAAGCACTACCAATTTTTTCTCTTACATCATCTAAATCTTTCCAAATTCTATCATTTTCATCTTTAGCAGCTAATCCAGCAGCAATTGCAGCACCTAAAGCAGTACATTCAGAAATTTGAGCTCTTATAACTGTAACACAAGGACCTAAAATATCAGCTTGAATTTGTAAAACTTCATCAGCTTTTGACATACCACCATCAACAGCTAAAGTACTTAAAGGTTGTTTTTCCTTTTGAGAACTTAAAGCTTTTTCCAAGAAATCTTCTGAAGCACCAGCATCACCAGCCATTGCTCTTAAAATAGCTCTAACTTGGAAACAAACCCCTTCTAAAGCAGCTCTTGCAATATGACTTGAAGAAGTATATTGAGTCATACCAAATATAGTACCTCTTGCACCTCCATTCCAATAAGGAGCATATAAACCAGAAAATGCAGGAATAAATACAACCCCACCACTATTCGCTACTTGACTTGCTAAAGGACCAATATCTTTTGCATTTTCAATTAATTTTAAATTATCTCTTAACCATTGAATAATTGAACCAGCAACAGCTATAGAACCTTCTAAAGCAAAATGAGGTTTTGAACTATCACCTTGAAGATTTGGGAACCAATAACCAATTGTTGTTAATGCACCATGTTCACTAATTAATTTTTTTGTACCAGTATTATATAATAAGAAACATCCAGTACCATAAGTACATTTTGCTGAACCACTTTCAAAAGCTAATTGACCAACTAAACTTGCACTTTGATCTCCTAAACATCCAGAAATTGGTACTCCATTAATTGTTCTTAAAATTTCATAAGCTTCAGGAGTAATTTTATTATGAAATCCTAAATGTGATAAATTTGGTGATGCAAAAGATCCATAAAATTCACTACTTGAAACAATTTTTGGTAATCTAATTTTATCAGGATCAATCCCCCAAAAATCTAATAATTCATCATCATAATCATGAGTTTCAAGATCCATAAAATATGTTCTTGAAGCATTAGAAATATCAGTAACAAAACTTTTTTCTTTTGTTAAATGATAAATTAACCAAGTATCAATGGTACCAAACATTAAATTCCCATCTCCCTTTTCATATTCTTCTCTAATAACTTCATCATTATCAATTAACCATCTTAATTTAGCAGCACTGAAATATGTTGATAATGGTAATCCAGTTTTTTCTTTTAATTCTGCTTTTTTTTCTTCATCAATCATTTTTTCTAAATGTTGAACAATTTCACTGGTTCTTGTATCAGTCCAAACAATCCCATTACTTAATGGTTTACCAGTTTTTCTTGACCAAACTAAGGTGGTTTCTCTCATATTTGCTATACCAATTGCTTTAACTTTATATTTAGTTTTTAAATTTGGATTTTGATTGATTTTTCTAAGAGTAATTAAACATGCAATTAAACATTGTACAGCATTTGCTAAAATATGAACTGGCATACATTCAACCCAACCAGGTTGTGGGAATCTTAAAGTTGGACCAACACCTGCTTTATTATTTTCAATTTCAATATCATCACTAATACTAATAGCTACACCTTCTGCTGTGAAAATTGGTTGATTATGTCTCATTAATGAACTTCTTCTTCTAAATTGTTCAGTATTTTCACTTTCTTCTGGTGCTTCTGATGCACTTGTTGAATATTCAATTTGATGTTTAGCTAATTCTTCTCCACGTTCATTGAAAAGAATAGCTCTTGCTGATGTGGTTCCAATATCAATAGTTCCAACTAATGGATGAAATGGAGCATTACTATTACGACGTGGCATTGTATATGTTTGATATTTTTTTGCGAATTCGATCCTGGGGAAGATTATCGGTCAGGAGCAATTAATGAGAGCAAGGAATTCAGTTTTAGCAAGATTTGAACCAAGATTTTAAATTATGGCTTAGATTTAGATATTTTTAGATTATTAATATTAGGTTGTTATTGGCTAATATTGGAATATGTAGTAGATTCTTTGATCTTTGATTTTGGAATTTCTCCGAGTTTCTCCCGCTCCGAATCAATAGCCCGAGTAAATTATCCGGGGCGGGATGTCTCAGATCCCCGGTGAAAATAGGGACACGACGGAGGATGAAGATACAAGGAGAGGAGAGTAGAGTAGAGTAGAGTACAGATAGAGATACAAGGAGATCTGATGATAGGGAAAATAGAAACAAAATCTTGACGTCATTCTCGGGCCGTTCCTTAAACCCTAGATTGTACCTTATGCGCCTCACAGAGACAGAGACAGAGACAGAGACAGAGACAGACAGAGACAGAGACAGACAGAGACAGAGACAGACAGAGACAGAGACAGACAGAGACAGACAGAGACAGAGACAGACAGAGACAGAGACAGACAGAGACAGAGACAGAGACAGACAGAGACAGAGACAGACACACACAGAACCCACCTCATCTATTAAATTATATCACCATTTTTAAAACTCTTACCCTTAACAAACTCTAACCCTTCACCGTTATAACTCGTTAACCCACTTACCTCTACCAAAGCACCATCTTCAACTAACCCACCATTCTCTTTAACCCATTGCGTACTCAATGAAAGATAATGATTTCTACAGGTTGTTGGAGTATCATTCTTAGCACCATCAGCATTTTTTAAAGGAGAAAATTCAGAAACTCTATCAACTTCTAAACATCCAAATTTATCTAAATCAATTGATGGGAATACATCAAATATAAATTGTTCTAATTTTATACCATTTGGCTCAATTGGTTTTTCAAAAACTCCTTCACCATTTAATGATCCAATCTTCTTTTTAGCAATATGAAATGGTAAGAATTCTTGACTATTAATCCAAGTACTAACTTGTTTCTTTAATAAATCAACAGAATAATAATGATTGACAATATTTGCAGCTCTTAAGAATAATTTTTCATCATCTTGAGGATCTCTTTTATTTGCTAAATCACTTGAAATTTCACTATATTCAATAACACAAGGCTTAGATTTTTCTTCATCTAAAACAATCAATCCAACACTTTCTCCTGCATCTCTTTTTCTAACAGCTTTGGTTGCTAATAAAAGATCCTTTTCAATTGCAAATCCTATAAAAATTGGATCTGCAACTTTAACAAGTGAATTATCTACACAATACATATGAATATGTTTTATACCTTTATTATCAAAATCTTCAATGATTCCATTTTGTTTCAAAGCCTTGTATAATCCTCCATTACCATCTGGACTTTCACAGATTTTATTTTTACCTTCTAAGAGAATCTTTTCTCCTGAAAGATTGAAACAAGGAAGTGTACCTTGATTAAAGAAAATAATTTGTTCACTTGATAATCCAAAGTATTGATTATTTTGAAAGAAAAGCTCGGTGGCTGATCTGGTAGGTTTACTGGTCATAATATACCATTGAATTTGTGGTGTAGTATTTGGATATTGCTTCTTTGCTAATTCTTGTACTTTTAAAATCTTTTCAGCTTGAATTTGGAATAAAGATTTCTTTGAAAAAAGCTCAACATTATAACAACCTTTAGGATCATTTGATCCTAATCTAGTACCTTGACCTCCTGCCATTAATAAAACTCCAACTTGATTTTTACTGATTGCTTCTAATCCTAAATCATACCATTTTTGTTTTATATCTGATTGTATATCTAAAGTACTAGCAGTTTGATTATTTGGTAACTGAGTAAAACTTCTTGATGTTGAACTTGAACTTGAATAATTAATTGCTTCTTTGACAGTTTTAACTAATTTTATTGGATCATCAACGGTTTCAAGTTGATTTAAAAAATCTTCTTGTTCAGATTTGGAGAGATCATTGTAATATTGAAAGATATGTGATTGACCTGCTTGGTTGAAGGTGTCAATAGTTGATTCGGTCATTTTAATAAAGAATAAGTGTAATTCTCTAAGATTAAGTACAAAAAGATTTTTCTGCTATTTTTAAATTACGCGATTAATTTAACTAAAACGGATAAAACGTAAACAAAATCATAACCTGAAACAGGGTTTAAAATAGAGTAAAATGATAGACTAGGCAAAGCTAAAAATAGAAGAAGAGATGAGATGATAAGTAGGATAAATGTGAGTTCTTTAATTCTAATATTTTTACCTTATTTCTTTATTGCTTTGTGGGCATTCTTCGGTCAAATGCTTCAATGTGCATGCTTATGTAATCAGGAGGTGAAATTCTTCGTACTTAAGGTTTGAAAAATCAGGATCCATAATCAGGATCAGGATCAGGCACAGTAAAAAATCGGGATTGACTCGGACTAGAATAGCAAACTGAAGCAATCATGGTTGATTTGTGCCATATTTTATTGTTTGATTTCGGTTGTTTTGAAGCCCTAAGTTTCAGATCAAATCCTCAGGCGTATCGTGAGATCTTTGTACCAGAATGATCTTTGGTGTATATTACTTATAATTAAACTGGTTAGATGTTATATGGCATCTTTATCCTAGTATTTAATTATATGACCTCACTTGGAGTATATACCTTTGGACCAATATACATCGGATAGTCCTCGTTACATTCTCTATTTCGAGCCTTTACACATTCAGGGTGCCGGGACAATTCTAAGTAGGTAATATCAGGACCCATTTAACCGCTTATCTCCAATTCTCTCGTCACACTCCTCTAGAACGCCTACAACATTATTCTATAACTCTAAAACATATATATTAAATTAAAAATGAGAAGAAAGAAGTAATCATGATAGCTAATAAACCACCACCAACTAAAGTAGTTGCACTATCTTCTGAGCTTGAAGAAGAATCTTCTTCATCTTCATCATCGGCACTACCACTTTCTGAACCTTCAAAAGTTTCAGTTTCTAATGAACCAGCACTACCAGATTTTGAAGAATTCTTCTTTGGAGCGACACACTTGAAGTTATGACCTTCAATTTTATCATCTGAATGTAATTTTTTGAATGCTTTACAATCAAAATCTTCGTTATCACTTTGAACGGTGAAATCACCATCAACTTCTTCTAAACTTGGCATGGTAAAGTTTGAGAATGAACCTTTAATATTTACAGCACCTTTAATGGTTTCTAAACTTTCAAAAGAATCACTCATATCTTCTAATTCAGTGTTGTTGAAAATTCTAACTTCACCACCAACTTCAGTTAAGTTACCTAAACTAAATTCAGTCATATCATCATTGGCAAAGATTTGTAAAGCACCACCAATTTTTTCAACTGGTAATTCGAAACTATCGAATTTATTATAACCAATGATTAAACTTCCGTTAACACCAGATAATTGACTTGCACTGATTGAACCAGCATCTTGAAGAGTTAAGTTAGAAGCCCATTGTAAACCATCTAATTTAATTTCACAAGAATCACCATTGAATGATAAAATTAAATTTTCTTTAACAGTACCTAAGTTACCTAAATCAAGAGATGTAATGTTTTTGTTATTGTTAACATCTAATTGACCAACAGAATTAATATTGGTAATTAAACCTTGTAAAGAACTTAAAGCAGTATCACTTACTCTAAGAGTATTTAATTTGGAAACACCACTATTTAAATTTATTGATGATAATGAAGGTAATGAAACTAAAGTAAGTTGTTCAATTTCTGATAATTTTGAGAAATCAACAACATGTAATTGAGTTAAAGCATTGATATCTAAAGAACCAGAAACTTTTTCTAAAGAACCAAATTTAATATCAGTTGCTGATGATGAGTTGAAAATACTAACATCACCACTAATTTCTTTAACACTAGAGAAATCAAGGGAACTGATTTCGTCACCACTGATTTCTAAAGTACCTTCAATGGTGGCACAAGAACCAATTTGACTTACAGAAGCTGAAGCAGTAACAGTTTTATCATCAAAAGAACATGAAGAAGAATCGGCTGCAAAAGTATTTACTAAGAATGAAGCTAATGGGATTAATGATTTTAATAACATATTAAACGAATGTAGTTGTAGTTTAGCCTTTTTGAACAGAAAGTTAAGAAAAAATTTTCGTCAATCAAACTATTTATATAGTTATAAAAAATGTATGTCCTTGGGAAACAAACCGGTATGAAATTATGTTAGACCTGCATCGCGGGCTCATATTTTTCAGGTACGCAGACTAACGATTTTGGTGATATACAGGTTTGACGCGTTTCAGTAACAAAAGGTACAGATTATGAGATGGAAGGAGGGGAATGGGTCAGAAAGAGGAATGGACAAGGAGGGACAGGAGACAGATGATTAGTAGTTAATATATACAATTATTTTTAAATTTAACCGATTCTTTAAATAGATTTAATCAAAGTTTTAATGTTTTCATAGCCTTCTGACTCGATCGTTGCTCACTAAGGGCTCAAATAAGAAAGAGGCGATGATTTTATTAACTAAATTGAGAAAATATGTACTCAATGCAGGTAAATATTTAGGAGCCTCGTGTCAAAATACAAAGAAACATCAGAGATCAAATCAAAAATAATTCAATTTGGGAAAGACACATAATTTTCGGATTAGGTCCATAATAGGTCGACATTAGGTCGAGTCGCACCAAATGTTCAGTAAGTTAGTTCGAGCCTCTCATTTTGTCTCATTCTTGTTTTTGTTTACTCGCGGGTTTTGTCTTAATACATTCAAAACATAAACAAATCATCAAAGTTTATTCACGTCTCAATCTTCAAGCGATCTATCATATTTAGATAACATGTCAGATACAGACACATTGGATATCCAAACATCGTCTAAACCTATAGAAAGTAATCGTATGTATAAGGAATTGTTTTCTTTTGTTTACATTTTATTATTCTCGTCAAAAAAACAAATAAACATTAAACATCGTTTATCAAACCCTGAAAACGAGATACATCTGGGGCATCAGTACTAACAACATAGCCAAACCTGAAGAGTACAATTCAAGCTCTGATACATATACTAGTGAAACCAAGATGTCGGGTCAAACATCTTTTGATAGAAATTTTGATCTTAATGATAGTCTGATTGATAAAACAATTGAAAGAAATGATGATACAAGTATGACTTTAAAGATTGATAATGACGAGTTCAGCTTTGTTGAAAAGCCAAAGAAACAAAAATCTACAAATCCTTTTACTTCACCAAATAAATCAGCTTTGAAAAAGACACCAAATAATTCACCAAAGAAAAATGTTGTTTTCACCACATCAATTCCTGAAGTAATACATTACGCAAATGAATCATATGATGAAAAGGATAAATCAATTGAATCGGGTGACTTTGATGACAAAGTTGAAGAAACATTAAATCATCAATGGAATCAAGTATCACAAAATTCATTTTCTTCTGATGATACACCACCTCCAATGCCACCTCCGCATTCTGTAAGTCTTAATGATGTTAACTACCAAACTACAGATGATATGGATAAAAACTCTCTTCAAGAATTCAAATTGCATTCAAAAAATTTAAACAATCTTTCATTAAATGAAAAATTAGATATTTTCCTTAATAAAGAAACAGATAATAAATCAACGGAATTAGACCAACATCTTCAAGATCTTGATGATGCTGATAAGTATAGATTGGAATCAAACATTCATCATTTATCACTTGATTTACAAAATAAAATTAATGGGAAAGTTGAAAACCCTTTGAATAGTTTAACGAAATCTTCAGATGTTCCTTTGAGAAGTGCTGGTAGTTCACAATCTTCTTTACAATCTTTATTAGATAACAATAGAGCTTTACCATCAACAACAAATGATTATTCATCACAAGGTGTCCAATTAAATGATGGAATCCATGGATTTTCAAATGATCTTGTTGAACAAATGATACCTAATTCTCTTTCAATCCCCCAATCTCAATCACAATCTGGATTTTCAAATTCTGATGATAGTCAATTATTATCTTTTAATACTAATAAAAGGTTGTCAAGACAATCTTTAGTATCAGATAATGATGAGTTTCATGATTCTTTTGATAATGAGTATAATAATACCGAGCAATCTATTATGAATTTATTATCTGTTAAAAAGGAACCTGAAACTGGGTTTGAAGGAACTCAAATTCTTGATCAACCAATGATAAAGTCATCTCTGAGTATGAAAGATTTAGAAATCAAGAAAGAATTTGATGAAATTAAAAAGTCAGAAAACATCAAACAAGAGCCTTTGTTTAAGTCTGAATCAATAGAAGAGAAACCTGTTTTCTCTGATATAAATGAAGATATCAAGAAACCAGAACTTAAATTATTTGATTCAGGTGAAGAAGATGAAGAAGAAGATGAATACATAAAGGAAGAACCTAAGTTTAGAATAAGTGATCAAATAGAAAATGGTTGGAAATTTGAAGACTCTCTTGATGCTGATAGAGAAGATAATGATGAATATACTAATAATGATATAACTATGCTTTCACATCATGAAAAGATAGATGAGACTGAGGAGGAAGATGAACATAGTGAAGAAGAAATCAAAGGTACCGTTCCAGATAAGAGCACTGATGTTTCAACAGTTTCCGAGAAAGATGATACCCCCAAAAAGGAATTAGTACTTGGTGGAATTGATAAACCAATTGATGTAAATAGTGATGGTGATGATGAAGTATATGGTGTCAGTAATATCAAACAAGAGGACAAAGGCTTATCTCTTAATCAACTTGAAGTTGACTTATCACCTGAGACAAGTTTAAGTATTGATGATTCTCCTGATAGAGTGTCACTTGCACCACCAAGATCAGCACCTGCTTCTCCTGTTAAAATTGGTAGAGTGGATATTGGAATCGATGCTACTATACCACCAACTCCTGTTAAGAAAGCAAGGGAAGCAAGATTAAGAGAAAGATATGGTTCTGCTTCTCCTGGTATTATGATGCCAGAGAAGTTTGAAAAAGAAGTTGAATCAGAGAAGAATTTCGATGATCCGATTTCCCCAGCAGAACCTGTTACACCAGTTGAGTTTGACCCAATAGACAAGTCTGAATTACGTGAAGAGATTGTGAAGGATCCAGTGGAAAGTAGGGTAAAGTCTGTACCAGTACAATCTGCAGTTGAAACTGAACGCTCTCCAATTGAATCAGCACCAGTTGAATCAGTACCAGTTGAATCAGTACCAGTTGAATCAGTACTAGTTGAATCAGTACCAGTTGAATCAGTACCAGTTGAATCAGTACCAGTTGAATCAGTACCAGTTGAATCAGTACCAGTTGAATCAGTACCAGTAGAATCTGCATCAGTCAAATCTGTACCAGTTGAATCTTCACCAATTGAATCCACTTCAGTAGCGTCCAAGGAGGTCCAGCAATCTATTGATCCATTACAAACCAACTTAAACATTTCTCAAGAATCCAATCCTAATACCCCAGTAACACTCACAGAAAGCAAGGATACTCGAAAACCAGATGTTTCAACCCTTAAATCACCAGCCGACGAAGAAGTCACACTTGTTAACCACCCTGCTAATTCAACCGAAATTGATGAAACTGAAGAACTTTTAGAACCTCTTGAAAATCAAGAAATTCTTGCTAATTCAACAAATGTTGCTCCACCAGAAGAAATCACCCTTCCTCCAATTGAACAAAACAATTATTCATCATTTGAAGAAATAACTAAAACCCTCAATTATTCTAAAGCTGATGATTCTTATGAACAAGCATTATCAGCAGAATTTGATGATGAAAAACCTCTTAAACCAACTAGTTATTTATCAATTTGGCATTCACAAAATAAAAGTAAATCAAGTAATCAACTTAATCTTTCAAGAAAATCAATTGATATTGGTAATATAAGTATTTATGACCCATCCACCAATAGTTTTAAGATTCCAAATGCTTTACTTAATAAAAACATTAAAGAAGTTAATTTGGTTTCCAGAAAAGTTTATGATCCAAATGAAATAGATCTTGAAGGAAAGGATTTTTTACCAGAATTATCACAAGATTCAGGATTTGAAAATCATTTTAATCATCTTATGGCAAATGATTCAGTTCAACTTTCATATTCAAGTTCTTCCAATAGATTAAGTAAAACTCCATTAAGTGTAAGGAATATCTTGAGTAATAATAACAAGTCAAGTGAAAGCGTTGAAGAACCAATTGATTATCCATCCCTTCAACCATCAGAAGAGTCACAACCATTACCAAAGAAACCAATCACTCAAATAAGTCAAAAGAGATCTAAATTTAAAGTACCATCATTTGAAATTAAAAAATCACTTTCTCAAAAAGAAGTTGATAGATATGATGATATTTTCAAAGATTCAGTTGATTTAACATCATCAGCACCTCCAACGATCAAATCTCATGGTATGAAAACCTTACCAAGTATGGATAAAGATGATGTTAAAAAGATTCTTAATACAAAAAGAATGATAAGTCAAGATGAATATAGTCAAGTTAAACTTGTTGGTAGAAAATCATCAGTTGTTCATGAAAACACTAATCATTATGATTCTTTACAACAACAAGCTTCAATTCATAATGCAGATGTTTCAATGGACTCTTCACCTTTAGAAGATCATTTAAGAAGTGAATTAATGAAAGAACCACAAGCACTTTCATCAAAAGAACAATTATTTAATGAATCAGATATTTATTCCAAACCAAGCTCAAGAATAGCGTCAGAAAGAAATGAAGAAAGATTACCTGAACCAAGTCCTGATATCATGAATTCTCCAAGTATTTTCAAGACTCCACCAAGAGATGATGAATCACACGATGAAATAGAATCTAAAGAGAATAAACCTCCATTATCACCTATTAAAACCAGTCCTGTTAAGGGTAAAGTTGGTAGTCCTATTAAGATTAGTAGTCCTGTTAAATTAGTAAAGAAGAATTCTGGAACTTCAATGGTTTATGTATCAAATATACCAAAAGAGAAAGAACAAGAAAAGGAATCACTTGATTTCAATGGTAATGAACTTATGAATAACAAACTTCGTGCTAACGCTCCTGATAATTATACTGAGAAAAGATTAAGTGTTGTTTCAGTTCCATCTCTTTATACTTCAAATACTGTTCCATCAGCTCAACCAGCACCATCAGTACAAGCATCAGTACAAGAACCTTCTATTCAACCATCAACAACTTCTTCACATACACTTTTAACTCAAGCACAACCAGGTTGGAAACAACATTCAGTTCAATCAAGTGTTCTTAGAGAAACAGAAGTTACACCATTAGAAAGAGGTAGATTATTCTTTAGAGTGGTTGGATTAAAAAATATTAATTTACCAGATATTTCAGAACATAATGCAGAATTTTCATTAACTCTTGATAATGGAGTTCATTGTATTAAGACACCAAATTATAAAGTTGAAGGACAAAGAGTTTTAATAGGAAAAGAATTCGAACTTACAGTTGGAGATAGTCTTGAATTTATTTTAACTATGAAGATGAATTATGAAAAACCAAAAGGTAAACTTGTTGAAGTTAGAGAACGTAAAACTGTTAAATCAAAAAATAAAATTGGTAGAATGTTTGGATCAAAAGATATTATTACAACGACCAAATTTGTACCACAAGATCCAATTGATACATGGAAGACCAAATTTGCACAAGATGGATCATTTGGTAGATGTTATATTGATTTAGATCAATATGAATCAAAGATTACTTATAATACTACAGGATTTGATATACCATGTTTTAATGAATGGGAAGTAATAGATACATCAAATGGACAAATTAAAGCTAAACCATATGTTATTGGTAATTTAGAAGTTAAGATGTTATATATACCAAGAAGTGAAATTCATGAATCTTTACCAACAAGTATTAAATCAGCATCGGAAATTATTAATCAATTGATGAAAGAGAAAGACATTAAATACGAAGGATATTTAACACAAGATGGAGGAGATTGTGATGGATTAAAGAGAAGGTTTTTCAAACTTGAAGGTACTTCATTAATGGCACATTCAGAATTTAGTCATAAAACTCGTGCAAAGATTAATTTATCGAAAATTATTGATGTTATTTATGTCGATAGAAATAAGCCAGAGACTACAAAGAAAGCACGTAATTTTAGTGATGTTTTACTTGTACCAGAATCTTTTAAAATTAAATTTGCAAATGGAGAAGTAATTGATTTTTCTGCCCCAAATAAAAGTGAAAAAAATCAATGGATTGAATTATTTGAAACAATTGCTCAACACAATAGGTTCCGTAGATTACCATGGGTTAAATCGATGTTAGAAGATGTTAATAGTAAGAGTAATAATCCATGGTTTAAATTAGATAGAATGGAGATGTCATAGATTTTTCCGGATTGATCAGTACACACTTAATATATACAGTAAAATTAGTAATAAAATGTAATACTGGTCCGCGATAACTTATCGGAGACTTTTAATCGGAACTATCTAATGGATGAAGATTTGATAGCAGACAAAGTCGTTGACTTTATGGATAAGTCAGATGATCCAGAGTTTGAAGTGTCATTTGATGGTAATGATGATAAAGAAGATGCGAGAAGATTATCATTATTACGTAAATGGTTTATAGTTTGTGTTATTTCTTTAGGTTCAACTTGTATTACATGTTTATCATCATGTTGGTCCTTAGCTACTGGTAATATAATGAGACATTTTGGTATATCGAAAGAAGTTTCTGTTTTAGGTATCTCTTTCTTTATTTGGGCTTTAGGTATTGGAGGATTATTTTTAGCTCCATTAAGTGAATATTATGGTAGGAAAATTACTTATACAATTGGACTTACCTTTTGTGCGTTATTTAATTTATTACCAGGATTTTGTGATAATTATGGTGGAGTTTTATTTGGTAGATTTGGTTCAGGTTTTTTTGCAGCAAGTTTTATGGCAGTTGCATCGGGGACATTTTCGGATATTTTTAGTAAAGAAGAATTAGCTTATCCTGTTTCTTTATATACCATGTCACCATTTGTTGGACCAAGTTTAGGTCCAATTATGTCAGGATTCATAAATAAAAATATTCATTTTAGATGGACTTTCCATGTTTTAACAATTTGGTGTAGTGTGATGGTCGTGTTGGTATTAATATTTGTACCAGAAACTTATGAACCAGTTTTACTTAAAAGAAAAGCAATCAGATTAAGAAAAGAAACTGGTGATTCAAGATATTATGCACCAATTGAAAGAAATAAAATGACTCTTTTTGAAGCAACTATCTTATCTTGTGAAAGACCTTTTGGTCTTTTATTTAAAGATAAAATGACTTTTGTTTTATGTTTTTATACTGGATTCACTCTAGCCATTGTCTATATGTTTTTCATAGCACTTCCATTTATTTTCCAATCAGTTTATGGATTTCAAATTGATCAAATAGGGTTAACATTTTTTGGTCTAATGACTGGAATGATTATTGGTTCATTAATTTGTCCATATGTTGTTAATAAAAAATTAAAAGTTATGGTTGAACAAAATAATGGAATCATGGAGCCAGAATTTAGATTTTTCAGTATAAAAATTGGTGTTTTCATTGTTCCAATTGGATTACTTATTATGGCATGGACATGTTTCCCACATATTCATTGGATGGGTCCAATTATTGGTGCATCAATTTATGGATTTGGTGTGATATTTGTATTTAATGGGATTTTTGGTTATACAGTAGATGCATATAGATTATATTCAGCATCAGCTATGGCAACAAATTCGTTTGTTAGATCAATTATGGCAGGAGTATTCCCACTTTTTGCAAGACAAATGTATGAGAAGATGAATCCACATTGGGCAAGTACATTTTTAGCATTATTCGGGTGTGTTTTAATACCCATAGCATTTTTATTTGCAAAGAATGGTAAAAAGATGAGAGAACAAAGTAGTTACGCATGGGCATAAATAGGTAGGTATAGAATATAGGAAAAAATAGACTGTAAAGAATAGACTGTAGAGAATAGACTGTAAAGAATAGACTGTAGAGAATAGACTGTAGAGAATAGACTGTAGAGAATAGACTGTAGAGAATAGACTGTAGACCAGGGTGTACCAGGGACCAGGGTGTAGAGACTGGTGTAGAGACTGGTGTAGAGACTGGTGTAGAGACTGGTGTAGAGACTGGTGTAGAGACTGGTGTAGAGACTGGTGTAGAGACTGTTCTCTTGATATTCTTTTCCTCACTATTTTCTCGCAACACACAATGGCCAATTCAGATGATGATGATGCTTACCTTTATAGTTCGGAAGATGAAAATCAACCAGCTACCAAGAAACAGAAAACAGAAGCTCCTGTAGACGAATCAACTTCAGCACCAGCTCCAGAAGATACTGAAGTACAAAAACCAGCCGATAGTGATGAAGAAGAAAGTGAAGAAGAAAGTAGTGATGATGACATTGATATCGTTATAGGAGATACAGCCCCTAAAAGACCAACGACTTCAAGTACTACCGAAACTACCACATCAACAAGCACCGAAGGAGCTGCAAAAGAAGAACAATCAACTACAATTGTCCAAAATAATCAAGCTAAAGAATCTCTAGATATAAATAAAGTAGCCGAATTAGAAGGTAAACCTTTAACGCAGGTAGACCTTGAAAAGCTCAAGGATAAACCATGGAGAATCCCTGGGTCAGATATCAGTGATTATTTCAATTATGGATTTGATGAAATCACATGGACTGCTTATTGTTGTAAGCAAGATAAATTAAGAGGAGAATTTAATCCAAAGAAGATTATGGCACAAATCATGGGACTGAGTTCAGGAGGTGGTAAATCCATGCCACCAATGGGAATGATGCCAGGTATGCCAATGAATATGGCCAATATGCCAAAAATGCCAGGTATGCCACCAATGCCAATGCCACCAAATATGAATTTTGGTAAGAGTAATCTTCCACCGCCACCTCCACCACCAAAGAGATAGGTTGTATAATATAGTTATCGTTACGTAGTAAATGAATGATTAGAGGAGAGGGAGAGAGGGAGAGAGGGAGAGGAGTGTAGAGAGAGAGAGGAGTGTAGAGAGAGAGAGGAGTGTAGAGAGAGAGAGGAGTGTAGAGAGAGAGAGGAGTGTAGAGAGAGAGAGGTGTGTAGAGAGAGAGAGGAGTGTAGAGAGAGGAGTGTAGAGAGAGAGAGGAGTGTAGAGAGAGAGAGAGGAGAGTAGAGAGAGGACTGTAGAGACAGTGTAGAGACAGTGTAGAGACAGTGTAGAGACAGTGTAGAGACAGTGTAGAGACCCATTCTCCTATTCTACATTACTATATCATTTATACATGCTATTTACTCTTCATCACTCTCCTCATCAGCTTCTTGTAACCATTTAACAAAAGGTTTTGCTGCCTTTCTAACCTTCTTTGATACATCTTTTGGTACATATTTCTTTGATACTTTTGTACCCCAACCAATAATTACTTCTTCAGAAATCAATTCTTTATCATAAACAGTAACTAAAATTTTAGGTACTTTTTCAATTAATTTTGTGTTTTCTAATCCAAGATATCTTTCTAAACCTCCTAAGAAAGCCTTTTCTAAATCTTCTTCATGATGAATTAATTTAGCTAATAATCCAAGATGTTCTTCAAGTTGTTCAATAATATCATCATCAAATAAAGTTTGAGCTAAAACTTGGATGGTTTCTGGTTTATCTAAAATTTCAAGATCGACAATTTTTTTATAAATTTCAACATCTGATGGTAAATCATCTTTTGAAAATTCTAATAACCATTCACCTAATTGATTGAATTCAGATTTATCATCTTCTAAAGTTAAACCATCTAATTTAGCTCTTGCTTCAATAGCTTCTTTTGACATATCAACTGCCCAATCATCATCATTAACTTCAATTGATTGATTTTCTAAAGCAGCAGCTTCAGCATTAATTTTTTTAGTTAAAATATCATCATCATCATCGTCACCTGCAACTGGTGCAGCTTCTTCTGAAGCTTGATTGGTAGCAATATCACTAATAGATTTACCACCTCCAACAACATTTGCAGTTGCAGTGGCAGCTTTTTTACCTTTTTTACCCTTTTCAGTTGGGGCAACTCTTAAAATATAAGATGCTAATTTGTGTCTTGGATCAATTAATGATAAATGACCACAAGCTTTACAATCTCTTTGTAATAAATCCTTTTTGATTTGAATTTCAGTTTCTGGATTTTTACAACTTGCACATAAAACAAATTTTTTAATGAAACCGTCTAAAGAATCTTGTAATTCTGGAGCACTATGACTACCGTTGATTAAATAACGATCTTGACTTTCATTTGTTTGAGCACCTAATTCACTTCCAAAATATTTTAAAACATAAGTTGGAGGTCTACCTAAAGCTCTTGAAACTTCTGATAAGTTTAAAATGGCAGTTTTGATACCGTTACCTCTACCTTCAACCTTGGATTGAATGGAGGGCATTTTATAACGGTAGAAAGGATCGGTGTTATCACGACAGATATTAATAAAGGACATATTTAAGATAGATTGTTCATAAACTAATGAGTAAAATTTTTCATCGCGAGAATGAGATTGACTAGTGACTCTCTAATTCTTATACTCTGGGAACGCAACTGTCTTGGACAAAACTATACACTTATTCCCATGCGATAAGTAACCCTTTACTCTACCCTTTGATATTAACCCTGCCAAAATACACTCTACTTGATCTTTTGAATAATGTACCTCATTTTGAAAATTAAAGCTTACCTCAAAAGCATTAAATGGAACGATATGTGGTTGAGATGATTGTGTTTTATGAATATTAACAGTCTTTTTCATCAAGTTAATATGGCATAAATCACGTAAATTCTCAACCAAAAGATACAACCTTTTCTTCAAGAGGAAAGATTCAAAAACAGTTAAATTCTTATCAAACTCAGCCAAATTCCCACTATTGATACTTTTAAAAAGATTTTTTCTATATACATAATCAAGCTTAGGATACTTGTTCCATAAGAATTCTTTTGGATATTTATGATCAATATAAAGGCTTAATGGCAAATATAAAAGTAATATCCTCTCTGTCTGTTTTTCTACATTTACACTAATATATGATAAAAGATTCAAACCAATTGTTAGTTTCTCATGAGCAGATTTAAAATCAGAATCATCAAGTGAAAGAATCGAACTATAATACAAATAAGAAATCGCTGAGGGCTTGTCTACGAGAGATTCATCTAATTTTGGTAATTCAAATCTTGTACCTTTTAAAGCCTTTTCAACGGACTTTGCTAATTCTAAATTACCAAGTTTAAAATAAAGCTTAAGAAGACAATTTAAAAAGAAATAAATATCAACTCTTTTACTTTCACTAAGATCAGTATTTTTATCAGTAAGAGATAATTTAAAAGCAGAATTAATTGTATTGGCTAGAACTTCTAAACTTGACATGGTGGCAGTGGTTCTAAATTCAAACTCAGAGATTTTTGTTTGAACTTTTTCAGGGAATGATTTCTCCATAATTCCATAAATATCAATTAGTTCTTTACACGATTTCATTAATGGAAGATTGATCCAATTGGTTTCAACACTTGCGTATCTACACAAACATGTGACAAGATCTACATAGTTATTGAACGAATGTTTTATATCATTTTTGACATAAATGGATTTCAAGAGTTTTAAGTATGAGACGATTGTTGGTCTAAATTTTGAATCTATCACATATAAATCGAATTCATTTGGTTTTTTGAAGTTCGCTCTTTCAGGTCCTTGATTACGAGGTGGGTTGATGCTTATGAGATGACAAAGGGATCGAGAATTCTTTTTTTTCAATGCTGTTGATACTTGATCAAGGTATTCTGATAACATGGTGAAGATAGTTCGCACAGAGAGAAGAGAAGAGAAGAGAACAGAGAGAGGGATATGGGGAAGAGATTGTGAGGGAAGGGATGATGAGGGAAGGGATAATGAGATATATGGAGAGAAGGGGTGGTAGAATAAATGATAGAAGTTTCGGCCTCTTAGAGGCAAGGTCCCCTTTTTTACACCACAAATTTATTCTGGAGATATCGTACTAGAACACCTCGATTATATGCAGGACACGAACCTCAGTCAAAATAGGGCGGTTAAAAAGAGTCAAAAGCGATAGATTCAATCATTTGGAAGAGTAAATGAGATTAATATGAGTCTAAATCATATGTTCTAGTGTTTGACCGTGATCGATTGATCAAGTAATGGTTATACGGCACTCAAATAAAGCACATCGCACAGAAGAGGACATAACCATATAAAGCTGAAAGAGAAAATTAAGGGAGAAGATTGACAGAAATGGCTAAAGAATTCCAAGGATACAGGAGCCATTACGGAAGAGTTAGGAAGACTATGTGACGCTAAGTAAAACCGTATTTGACGAACAGTTCTAGAGTCTTCGCACGGTACTCGTGGTAAATGGACCTAACCTTAATAAGCCTAATATACAGGTATTGTTTTTGAGTTTATAGCAATAAAGTGAACCAATGCAGATGGGGATTTGGAGATAAAGACAAAATAGACAAGAGAATTTGTAGAAGGGAGATGAAGAAGAGTAAAGGGTTTCATATGTTTCAGATTGTTTCAGATCAAGCATTAGAACCGAATCAATCGCACTCGGGTCAATGACAGGTTTGTATACAGGAGTAATTGGGACATGAAAAATATCCCAGTGGCAATCCTAGTGTTGAGAGTTTTATCCTTGTTGAATGGATTGACCGTGTAGACAGGTATGGCCGTTTTGGTTTGTCCCCTCTTTTCTCTTGAGTCTTTTCTTTCCTGTCCCTATTTTTAGTGAGAATTTCGGATTGCCTGGGGTACTGCCGACGCGAATAGGAGTTACAGTGAGGTCGAAATTTTCATATACTTTGAAATGAATAGTGACAATATATCACCACCATTGATTTCATTAACCGGTACAAATGAAGCAATTGATCATGACAAAAATAAAATAAGAAGTAGAGCTGGTACTTTACCTTCGAACTTTCTAAATATCGTTAATGGTAATAATAATGGTAATACATCAAATTCAACCAGTCCATTATTAAGTACAAGTCATCCAGATTTAATTCCCAACGAATTCTTAGAAACTCCAAATACAATCAGAAAGAGGTCAGGATCATTGTTTTCAACTAATTCTATTTGGAATGATGATAATATCTCCACTCAATCACATAATTTAAATAGTACCCCAAACAGTTTTATAAGTCCAACTTTAAGTGCACAACCAGGCCTAGAAGAGAGTGAATATTCAATTGTTAATAGGAACAGATCATATACAACCAATGCTACCTCTATAGATCCAAATAATAAATTCTTAGGACAAGGAGATATGACATTTTTATTTGATACTGTTAGTCCTGGTAGAAATAGAGCACAAACATTTCTGGGTCAACAACCACAAATTCAAATTCAACCACAAAGCCAACCCCAATCTCAATCTCAAAGTCTGGGTCCTTATTTAATGCCTGTTCTTCAAGATGATATAAATTTAAGTCAAATTGTAATTACTAATAATTTTGAAAATCCAAATTTAGGTCCAACCAATTATCTTTTATTTGATAATTTACCAATGTTTTTCGATGCAAATAAACTTCTCTCTGTAATAAATTCTTCTGTTCCTCGTATGAATATTCTTAGTATTAGAACCACCACTACATCAACATCTAAATTGGCATTAATTAGATGTTCATCTATAGAAATAGCCATGAATCTTAAAGCCAGTTTTAGTCATTTTGAAATCATCCCTGGTACTATATTATATGTAGCATTTGCTAAATGTCATGAACCAGAAACTGAAGATCTTATTGTTATTGAAAATAAAAAAATTCAACCAACAAATTTATCAAAAATTAAAGACTCTTTGATGATTACAATGACACAAATGATTAAAACAAATAACATTGACCTTAATAAGGTTATTTCTATAATAAATAAATCTATAAATTATCCAAATTCAAATTATCAAGATAATTTTGGACCATTACCAGATCCAATTCCAATTAGAAAATTTGATGCACCAACATTAAGAGAATTAAGAAAAGATTTAGAATTCAATGAATCTATTTTATATAATGGACATGAATTACCTTTAAAACCCGTTTCTAGTGATATTTATGGTGATAATAAAATCATTAGTCAAGAAGAATTAGAAGAATTATGTTTAGCAATGTTAGATGAATTACCTGAACTTTGTTATGATTACATTGGTAATACAGTTGTACAAAAGTTATTTCTCTTATGTAAATCACCTCTTATTAAACTTATGATGGTTAAAGAAATCACCCCATATTTAACCCAATTAAGTATTCATAAAAATGGTACTTGGGCTATACAAAAAATCATTAATTTATGTCATCATGATTATCAACAACAATATCTTATTGGTGCAAGTTTAAAACCATATACTGTTAAATTACTTAATGACCAATTTGGTAATTATGTTGTACAAGGATGTATCAAGTTCAAATCTCCATTCAACGATTTTATCTTTGAATGTATTCTTGATAATTTCATTGAAATCAGTTTTGGTAGATTTGGTTCAAGAAGTATTAGAACAATTCTTGAAACTTGTGATGAAAAATTTATTTGTAAAGAACAAATTTTATTAATTAGTAGTTTAATTATTGAACATGCTAATGAATTAATTGTTAATAATAATGGTAGTCTTTTAATCACTTGGTTCTTGGATACTTTTAATGGATTTGGTTCGAAATTTGATAAAAAATATGAACTTTTAACAAATAAATTTATTGATAATCTTGATACTTTATGTTGTCATAAATTAGCTAATCTTACTATCTTAAAAATCTTAAATAATAGACAAGATTTAAGACTGAAACAAATTATTATGGATAAAATATTTGGTAAATATGAAGATTCTAATGAAGAAAATATTAAACCTCCTTCAAGATTATTAGAATTAATTTTATCAGAAAATTCTGATCCAAATACTGCAGGTCCAATTTTTATTTATAAAATTTTAAGTAATCCTTTATTATTAAATCTTACAAATTATTCAAATAATAATGATGAAAAGGACTTGAGTAAAAATTCAAGATATCAAAAATTTATAATTCAACAGATTAGGAGATTATTATTGGAGCTTAATATTAATAATTATCAACCATATAAGAAATTAATGGATGAGGTTGGATTAAGTAATACAAGACTTAATAGAAGTGGTTCATTATCAAAAAGAGGTAAGAGGCCAGGAGCAAGAATGAATATGGAACTGGTTAATTATGGGATGATGAATGGGATGTATGGGTATCAGTATAATATGCCGATGTATTATGGACAGGGACAAGGACAAGCTCCTTTGCCTGGACAAATGGCAGCTCCTCAAATGGGACAAGTTATGGGGCAAGTTCCTATGCAAGTTCCTATGCAAGCTCCAACTAGCCAGTCTGGTGTCCCTGCTGGTGTCCCTTCTGTCCCTTCTGGTGTGTCTAACCCCGGTGTACCTAATGCTCCCCAAACAATCAGAGATAAACCTCCTGGTTCAACACAAGACTTCGCCCTAATGCAACAATTAGAACAGTTGTCTCTTAGTTCTGTTGCCATGGGGTATAATTCAAATCCTGGTACTCCAGGTGATACAAGATCACAAAAAAATCTGTTCTTTTAGAAGAGTCTATTTAATATTTAATAGGTAATAAATAATGAATAATAGAATACGAATGTCTCGCTCTCCTGTCTTCTCCCTCCCTGTCCCTCGTCCCCCTCCTCCTTACTCGTCCCTGTCCCTCGTCCCCCTCCTCCCTCGTCCTCGTCCTCGTCCTTCCTCGCCTTCTAGCAACATCGCGAAACAAACACAATCAAATCACCTATGAGTTCAAGTTCTACGAATGAAAACTTACACCAACAATTCAATACCAACAGAATTAGTAAAGAAATCAACTTCATGGATGACGAAGATACAGACTTTCAGGATCTAAAACAATCCCTAGTTAATATCAGAAGCAAAAGAAGTGATATCCAAAAATTGAATTATCGTAATTCTCCATTACTAAATTTACCAACAGAAGTTCTTTTACAAATTTTCCATCATTTGGATCGTAAAGACTTATTCTCTCTATTAACCGTATGTCGAGAATTCAGTGAATTGATTATTGAAATCTTATGGTTTAGACCAAATATGCAAAGTGATCCAGCTTTTAAGAACATTAAAAAAATCATGAATATTCCTTCAGATCAAACTCATTGGAATTATAGAATGTTCATCAAGAGATTGAATCTATCTTTTATGACTAACTTAGTTAGTGATGACTTACTTGAATTATTTATTGGATGTCCAAAACTTGAACGTTTAACATTAGTTAATTGTAATAAATTAACTAGATCACCAATTAGTAAAGTTTTAATGAATTGTGAAAGATTACAATCAATAGATCTTACGGGAGTAACGGATATTCATGATGATATTTTCATAACCCTTTCTAAGAATTGTCCAAGATTACAAGGTTTATATGCTCCAGGATGTGGGAATGTAAATGAAAATGTCATAATTAATTTACTTGAAAGTTGTCCAATGTTAAAAAGGGTCAAATTCAATAACAGTGAAAATATAACTGATGAAACCATTTATTCAATTCATCAAAATTGTAAGTCTTTAGTTGAATTGGATTTACATAATTGTCCAAATGTAACTGACCTTTATCTTAAAAAGGTGTTCCTTGAACTTAACCAATTAAGAGAATTTAGGATCTCAAATGCTCCAGGTATAACCGATAAACTCTTGGAAGTGTTACCAAATGAATTTTGTCTAGAAAAACTTCGTATAATTGATATAACAGGATGTAATTCAATTACTGATAAATTT
Source organism: Yamadazyma kanchanaburiensis (assembly GCA_030555785.1). Classification (NCBI taxonomy): domain Eukaryota; kingdom Fungi; phylum Ascomycota; class Pichiomycetes; order Serinales; family Debaryomycetaceae; genus Yamadazyma; species Yamadazyma kanchanaburiensis. Next base: position 59,004 of record JANIVJ010000041.1, on the reverse strand, counting down.
GTTGAAAAATTAGTCATTTGTGCCCCAAGATTAAGGAATGTTGTATTATCAAAATGTATGCAAATAACTGATGCATCTCTTAGAGCATTATCACAATTAGGTAGAAGTTTACATTATATTCATCTTGGACATTGTTTATTAATTACAGATTATGGAGTTGCATCATTAGTAAGATCATGTCATAGAATTCAATATATTGATTTTGCATGTTGTTCCCAATTAACAGATAATACATTAATTGAATTATCAACGTTACCAAAATTAAGAAGAATTGGATTAGTTAAATGTGGATTAATAACTGATCAAGGTATAATTGAATTAGTTAGTAGGAGAGGTGAACATGATTGTTTAGAACGAGTTCATTTATCTTATTGTACAAAATTAACAATTGGACCAATCTTTTTATTATTAAAAAATTGTCCAAAATTAACACATTTAAGTTTAACAGGTATTGCAGCATTTTTAAGAAGAGAAATTACAAGATATTGTAGAGATCCTCCACCAGATTTTAATGAATATCAAAAATCATTATTTTGTGTATTTAGTGGTAATGGAGTTAATTTATTAAGAAATTATTTAATTCAAATTATGGAACAAAGAAATTATTTCTTAGAACAAATTGAACCTCAACAACCTCAACAACAAAATCAATCTATAATGTTGGCAGCTTTACAAAATCGATTTTTAAATGAAAATTTAGATAATCAAATGGCAAATTTAATAGATGAAAATGATAATGATAATAATGATGATGGTATAGAAAATTGGGAAAGACAAAGAGGTTTAGGTATATTAAGAAATAATGAAGTTACAACGAATGATATACAAGATATAAATAGAGAAATTTATGATGAATTAAATCAAGGTGATTTTACAAATGAAGAATTTAGAAATAATTTTCAAAGATTTTTAAGAAATCAAGAACAACAAAGATTTCAAAGACAAAGGTTTGGTAATTTGGCAATGAATAGAAGAATGGGTAGTGTTGGTTCAAATGCTCCTCAAATAACTCAACCGGCTGTATTTGATGATAACATTCCTGTTATAAATAATGATGAAGATGTTGAAATGCAACCACCTGATTTATTTCCAAGAAATCAAGGTGATTAGCGTGGGTATATAAATTAAGTATATAGATAAGTACTTGTATTTAAGGACGTGCATTAGTTTTTTTTTTGTTAAATCTTCTCTTTGTACCAAACATATCTTGATATAAATTCAATTTGGGGGGTTCCCTTTTCTTTGATTCATATGTATTTGTAACTAAAAACTTATCCTTCTTTGAAATGTTTGCTTCTTTCCCCAATACTAATGATGAGTTATTTAATAATAAGATTTCTGGTTTGACAACTTGTTTCTTTGGTTTTGTTTCACGTATAATTTCTTTATAATCAACCACTGGCGTCGGTTTAACTTCTTTAATTTCCTCTGCCTCAAGAAAGAAATATAAATAAGCGTTTTGTTCGGACTCTAAGAGAACACTGAATTCTGTTAAAGACGATTGACTCGATGGTGGACGTGGTGGTATCGTCGAATCAAATGTTGAAAGATCAAGTTTTGAATATGGAAATGAAATGCTATTTGTTAAAGATACCAGATCTTTTTTTGAAATCATTAAATTTTGACGGAATGACTTTTCTGTATAAGTTGAATCAAAAAGAATTGGATCATTTAACCATTCTTGATGTTGATGTTCTACCATCACACCAGTACGGGACTGATGACAATTCCATGAATCTACTGATTTACAGTTAATATGTATTTTAAAAGCGCCTTATATACTTACCATTAAAACAAGGAAACAATTCTATTGTATCCAAGTCAGATTCATTTATTTCTGGTTCCCAATCAATTATACTAGAAAATGATAAATCATTCATATCAGTACTTTTTGCAGTCAATACAAAGCCGCAAACTAATTCCCTGCATTAGGGCACCAACCCTAATTTCTCACAGTCACGGCCCTTTTGCTTTTGTGACATATTGAATCTCGCACGTCCGAAAAACTCATTCCTCACTGAAAAACTATGAGAAGATTTTTGTTAGAAATTTTCATTCAACTACCATAGAAATAAAATGTATGTTACAAAATTAATGAAGAAATGTGTGAAGAATGATACAAGAAACAAGATATACAAAAGAATAAGATAAAACAGACCAGACAACCAATAAACTACCAGACCAGAATACCCATTCCAATCATTTCTTTTCAATTTTATAATCATTATACTAACAATTAATAGGACTAAAAGAACTAGAAAAGTTGGTATTACCGGTAAATTCGGTGTCAGATATGGTTCATCTTTAAGAAAACAAACCAAGAAGATGGAAGTTCAACAACATGCTAGATACGATTGTTCTTTCTGTGGTAAAAGAACCGTCAAGAGAGGATCCGTTGGTATCTGGACTTGTGGTGCTTGTAGAAAGACCGTTGCTGGTGGTGCTTACTCAGTTTCAACTGCCGCTGCTGCCACTGTCAGATCTACCATCCGTCGTTTGAGAGATATGGCTGAAGCTTAAATGTTAATAATCCATAAATCTCATTGTATATTTTAAGTCCATCATGCTAATAGTATTGTATAGTAATCAATACAACAGTTAAGATCTATAAAAATTCCGTATACTTTTATCTCTAAAAATTTTCATTACAACTTTTTTCTCTTATTCGCACATATGGTATTTGAATATCCAAAGATATACCAATTCCCTCCTTTATATACTAAACAACCTAATGCCACTATCTTGGAGAATCAACTTGATTCTTGGTGTGATATTCTAATCAACTTTTGTGAGTATCATAAGATCAATTCAATGTCTCTTACAGGGTCAACGATTTATTGTCAAAATGAGGAACAAGATATTAATGAACTTCCTATAATTTTTGATAATAAATCAATTGAACGAAGTGTAAGTGATGAATTCAGACATGATATATTCAGGCATCTTATACATAAAGTTAAGAAGGCTGACTATATCAATTCAAAGCAACCAGAATTAGGAGTTCTCATATATTGGAGATCAATTATTGATTGGGGTAACTTAATATATGATTTTGTAGATAAATCAGGACAAATAGGTACAGTTATAACGGTGTATGAATTGACCAAGCTGGAAGATTCTGGGTTACCAGAAGAGTTAAGAAATCTTGATTATAATATATTGGTGAAGGTTTTAAAGAATCTTGTTAAACAAGGGAAGGCACAGGTTTTGATGAGTGAAGATGAGCCAGATAAGATTGGGGGGATTAAGATTGTGTAAGAGTAGGGTATATAGAAGTTGCATAGATAAGGTCTCTGGATCAGTGGTCTCTGAATCAGTAGTCTCTAGATAAGTCTCTGAAGTTTCTCTAGGTTCTTCGCCACGAATCAATGATCAATTGGTCAGACTTCCAGGCAATATCAACAACTGAATTAGGTGCTCCGTTTGTAATTAATCAATCCAGAGCGTATCATCAGTTAACATCGCAAATTTCACATACCCTTCCTAATTAAGTAATCTACATCTCATCGCGCTTGAAAAAAACTATTTAAACACACGCATTTCCCGTGATGCCCTCTTCCCTCTTTCTTCCCGCTTAAAATATTATTTTAAGAGGGACTTCTCTAAAGCGAATAATTTTTAAAAAACCTCTTTAACTTTTAATAAAATGAAATACGTCGTTGTATCAGGTGGAGTTATCTCCGGTATCGGTAAAGGTGTTTTAGCATCAAGTACTGGATTATTATTTAAAACTTTAGGATTTAGAGTTACTTCAATTAAAATCGATCCTTACATGAATATTGATGCAGGTACCATGTCACCATTAGAACATGGAGAATGTTTCGTATTAAATGATGGAGGAGAAGTTGATTTAGATTTAGGTAATTATGAAAGATATTTAAATATTACCTTAACTAAAGATCATAATATTACAACTGGTAAGATTTATTCATCAGTTATTGAAAGAGAAAGAAAAGGGGATTATTTAGGCAAAACCGTTCAAGTTGTTCCTCATATTACTACAGCAATTCAAGATTGGATTGAAAAAGTTAGTAAAATTCCTGTTGATGATTCAGGATTAGAACCAGAAGTTTGTATTATTGAATTAGGTGGAACTGTTGGAGATATTGAAAGTGCCCCATTTGTTGAAGCTTTAAGACAATTTCAATTTAGAGTTGGATCAGAAAATTTTTCATTAATTCATGTTTCATTAGTACCAGTTATTCATGGAGAACAAAAGACAAAACCAACCCAAGCAGCTATTAAAGATTTAAGATCATTAGGTTTAAGTCCTGATATGATTGCTTGTAGATGTCAAGAAGAATTAGAACCAGGTACCATTGAAAAAATTGGAATGTTTTGTCATGTTGGACCAAATCAAGTTATTGCAGTTCATGATGTTAATTCAACATATCATGTACCATTATTATTAAAAGAACAAAAAATGATGAAATATCTTTCTAAAAAATTAGCTTTAGATGAAATTAAATTATCATCAGATTCAATTAAAAATGGTGAAAATCTTTTAACAAAATGGAGAAAATTAACTTCAAGTCATGATAAATCATTTGAAACCGTTACAATTGCTTTAGTTGGTAAATATACTCATTTAAAAGATTCATATTTATCAGTTATTAAATCTTTAGAACATGCATCAATGAAATGTAATAGAAGATTAAAAATTGAATGGGTTGAATCAACAGATTTAGAAGAAGAAACTAAAAATGAATCGTTATCAAATTATCATAAAGCATGGCATCATATTTGTCAAGCTGATGGTATTTTAGTACCAGGTGGATTTGGTTCAAGAGGTATTGAAGGTATGATTTCTGCTGCAAAATATGCAAGAGAAAATAATGTACCATATTTAGGTATTTGTCTTGGATTACAAATTGCTGTAATTGAATTTGTTAGAAATGTTTTAGGTATTGAAAATTCAACTTCAATGGAATTTGATTCAAATATTGAAGAAAAATTAGCTTCTGTTGTTTATATGCCAGATGTTGATCAAGTTAAATTAGGTGGTACTATGAGATTAGGTATTCATCAAACTAAATTTGTTAAAGATACTGATTGGTCAATTATGAAAAAATTATATGGTGGTTCTTCAAGTGTTTATGAAAGACATAGACATAGATATGAAGTTAATCCTTTATTAGTTGAAGAAATTGAAAAAAATGGTTTGAAATTTATTGGTAAAGATGAATCTGAACAAAGAATGGAAATTTTAGAATTAAAAGGTCATAAATTTTTATGTGGTACTCAATATCATCCTGAATATATTTCAAAAGTTTTAGATCCTTCAAGACCTTTTGTTGGTTTAATTGCTGCATCTGCTGGAATTTTAGATGATATTTTAGAATCTGGTGATTTAGATTATAAGGGGGAATTTTAATTGTTTAGTATAGAAATTGCATGTAATATAAAATAGTAAAAATAGGTAGAAAATGTAGAGAAGAAGGTTGCAAATTGTGGAATCTGCGAAAGATGAAATAATGATAAGGAAAGTGATAAGAAATAGATGAAGTAAGTATAATATTACACTTCTACACCTGTTGCTCTAGTCACATCCTATCTACACTTTCCGCTCTAGTAACCATGCCTTTTATCTTAGATCTTGTTTCCTGCATATAGTCCCATCAATCCTACCATTCCCTGGACCTCCCCTGGACCTCCCCTGAACCACCCCTGGACCACTCCCCTGACCACTCCCCCAACTCTACTACATCACTCCCAAACCAGTCCATCTTAATATCATATTACCTACTCACCTATAAACATCTGCAATTGTATGCATGCGATATTATCGCTATACCAAGAAATGAGTTAATTAAGCTATGAGATATTTCAGCTATGAGACAATTAAGCTACGAGATTTCACCTGAGACAATAATGCTAAGACTCGCCTAGCTTTACTATAAATACACCTGATCCCCAGGCCTGATCCCCAGGTATCTTATCAATATGTGTTCTCAAATCGTCAATTCTGCTAAATCATCTTGTGCTTGTTGTGCTACTAAAGAAAACTGCCCTTGTACTACTTGTACATGTTGTAACTCCAAATGTTCTTCATGTGGAGATGAATGTAAATGTACCGAATGTAAATGTTAAATAGTTAATGTACTTAATTCCTTTTCATCGATCCCATTCAACTCTAGAACTTTCCTCTTACTCAATTCCTTTAATCTATCATTATCTTTCTTATACTTTTCAAATTCTTTTGATTGAAATTTCGAAATCTTACTATCAAAATCTTTTAGATTACAAATTATATAAATTCCTAACCAACTTGATTTATGATCTTTACAAACTTCAATAGTTCTTAACCAAATATTTCTAGCATCTTCAAGATATTTCATTAATTGAACTAATAAATCTTTTTTGGAAACATCTTTTTTATAATTTTGTAAATACAAATAATAATTATAAAGTCCTACTTTATAAAGTATTGGGAATGCAACAGGTTCTTCAAGTAAAATTTCTTTTAAACAAAAAATTGATTTTTCATAATGTCCAATTTTAGCATATTCATCAGCTAATTCTGACCATCCAATTAAATCACTTGGTTGTAAATCAAGATAAAAATTTAAATTCTTTATATATTCTTCAGGTTTACTACGATTAAATGTAAGCAATCTTCTTGATAATCTTAATTCATCTTGATTATTACTTAATAATTTAGCAGCTTGATTTCTTTCTCCAATAGCTTCAAGATAAATTGATTTAAGTAAAGAGATTCTTTGGGAGTTTTCTGATCCAAATTGATCTGTTATACGATCAAGATAACTTTTAGCTTCAACATCATTACCTGTAATTAAAGAAATATAAATATGTAATTCGTATAAATCGAAAATTTCTTTAACATCAATAGAATCTCCACTAAGTAAAATTTTTTTCAATTCTTCATGAAGTTGTTGGATTTTGGCTGGTGGGAACTTGGTGAATATACCAGTTCTAGCTATGGATAGAAGTTTATTCTTTAAAAGATCAAATTGAATCTCTGTCATGAGTGAAAAATGAGGTTTGGAAATCTATTGAGATTGAGATGTCGGACTTAGATAACACGGTTGATAAATTTCTTTCTTGTACAAATATTCAATCCCATCTTTATGGAATTCCTAAACTCTCGGGTATAAGAGTTGATAAATCTTTTTCAAAACCAAATTATCTGTCAGATTCAGAATATAAGATAAAGTATAATACTTTTATTGAAAAATTAGATCAATTATCATATCTACATGAATTAAAACAATTACGTGATTTATCTGAAGAAAATATAGATCAAGAATACAATTCCATACTAGAATCCATACCTATAATAGATAAAACACCTAAAGATATAAATCAATTCTTAGACCAACAAAAATGGTTTAAATCTCATTTAGTCAATACTTATCTTCAAATAACCGTTCCAATCTTAAAATCTTTATATCATGTAGATTCTGATCGTACACCTAGTGAAGCTAATATATCGAATAACTTGAAACTTTTATTCAGTACAGAGAATTCTAATTTACTTGGTAATGTTTATCAATTAACTGAAAAATTCGAGGAATATTTCAATCTCATATCTGATAATGTACCACACAAGAAACAACTACATTCCAAATTAGAAGAATTGGGACCAGGGATTAAAAGACTTCAAGAATTAAAATCAGAATCAAAAATCCTCTTAAAAGAATATACAAAAAGACAAAAAGATCAAATGGAAACATCAACAGAACTCGAGAAAATAAAGAAACAATTTAAAAAGTTAATGACTGAATGGAAATATGTTGGAGTTTTGGGTAATACCCTCCAGCTGTTTATAATAACGTTGCCAGTAGATTGGTATGAAGATGAAGACTTAAGAGGTGCAATACAAATATGTACTGAGATATCAGATAAATTTGAAAAATATATACGGTTTATAGATAGAGATGATTTGGATGATATATTAGAGTTTGGATTATAATACACATTCTTTTATGTTTTTGTTCTATCTATTTACATGATATCTACAATTGAAATACTCTACTATTAACAACGTTCCAATTAATACATTTCCAAACATTTTCTAAGTATTCACGTTTACCATTAATTCCATAATCATTAATATATGAAGTATCCCAAAAACTTATACCTAATATTGGTAAAGTAAAATCTCTTGGATTTTCTTCAACTGTTTGTTTGAGTTGATTTAATCTTTCGTAGCTACCTTCATCAATACCTCCATTTAAATCTAAACTTTGGTTTTTACCATAATAATATGGTGTACCATCATTATTACATTTAAGGATTCTGAAACTTTTATCAGGATTTTCTACTAAAAATACCCAACCTTGCCCTATTGATAATTCAGCAGCGGTTAAGAAGGCACTTTTAAATTCTTCAATTGAATTGTATCCTAAATCACTCAATCTACCGAGGATATATCTTGAAGGTTGAGTCTTTTCTGCTGTAGTAACATCTGTTAATTGTTCAAACATAAAATGATTATTATGAGCTTGTGATGCAAAATGAAAGGTGTGTTGTTCTATTGGTTGTTTGGCAGTATTGAGGATGATTTGAAATGGGGTTTTTGTTTCATTTTCGGTACCATTTGTTGATAATGTTAAATTCATTGTTAAATATTTTTGATAATCTACCCATGAAGCTTGGAATCCTTCTGGGGAATATAATCCTTGGATTCCTTTAGAAACATATTGTTCTTGGTCCTTTAACTTAGGTACTGAATGAAGGGACCTTCTTGATCTTAAGGCTTGTGTTTTACAAGTATTTATTACTCTAGTGAACATCAGACTTAATTTTTCAAATTTTTCAACTCGCGGAAATGATGTGAGAAGATGGAGAATAGAGAAATAGATACAATAAAGAATAGAGAAATAAATTCGACTATCGGGTGCAGAATCTCTTATCGTATATGCCTATATACTACTCTATCTCTACTTCCACTCCTCTACCTCACAACTCAATGTTGGTATATTTTGAGCTACCCAATTTGGATCTCTCAAAAGTGCCTTTGGATCATTAGTTGCCTTTCTACTCACTTTATTTAAAACGTCGTTATACCCACAATCTTGTTGTTTATATTCTCTCAAAACTTGATTTGTTTCAAAATCAATGAAAACTCTTGTATCTCTAATTCTGAAAATCACATTATCAATCCTAAGAAATAATCTACATAAAAGTAATAAGCATGTTGGCATCACTCTGATTTTCGTTGATAAAATTGAAATCCCATTATCTCCTAATTCATCTTCAAATAAAATCGACTCATCAAAGAATAAAATTGGGTCTGGTTTTAAAAGTCTTTCAATTGGAATTTTTTCTTCAGATTTTGTAAAATCCATATTTAATGTTGTACCTTTATAATTGGTTGAATAGGTCCAGTCATAATTTTTGATTGTTTCGAGATCTGTATATTTTGTTAAATCGTGATTTGTATTTTCTTTTGCAGCTTTTTCTGCACTTGCATCATGAGATTCAGTTGAAAGGGAATTATTTCTTCTTGATTCAAGCCACTCTTGATGATAGCTTACTTTAAGATCCGATGACGAATCAATTGAATCTAATGCATTTAATGCATTGAATTCAATAATTGATTTGGTTTTATCATTAACGAGTTTAACTGAATTATTACCAAATATCATCTCTGGTAATGGGAAATCAAATCTTGATTCAAGGTCATCAAGTTCTTGAGAATTAAGTATAGGTCGTTTAATGGTATATATGCTCCAATCATTTATGGTAATGGAAGGTTTATCTTGGATTGGGAATGAAGATTTTGGTGCTGGGATAATCACTGCTCCACAATGAACGCATTGTGGGTTTGTACAGGTACCTTCATGATCTTTTGCAGGCACAGAAACGGTATAGTTGGGCTTAGGGAAACTTGCCAGTGGGTCAAGTTTTGGTTGGAGATTCATGGGTATTTTTGATCTTCCTTGTGCTGGTGTTGGTCCTTGTCTTGATGTGGCCTGTGGTCTTGATGTGGCCTTTGGTCTGGTCTGCGGCCTAGAAGTGTTCATCTGTGGCCTAGAAGTATTCATCTGTGCCCCTATACTATTCTGTGGCTGTCTTTGAGGTAACCTGTCTCTCGTATGTAAATTGACCATTTCTCTGGCAGAGTTTATGTGAACTGCATCAATTCCTCCTGTTGAACGGAACCTAGGAGTGTTTGTTTGAGTATCATTAGCTTTTTCATTGCCCGTATTCGGTTTAGTTTGATTAGGTAGTGACATGGTCCGATTTCGAATTGCGAAAATACGGCTGAGAATGGTGGTGATGGCCTGGTGATGGCCTAGTGATGGCCCAAAAGGCAGAAATTGCCAGAGACTAGAAATGGTCAGAGGCAGAAATGGCCAGATACTATATCCTCCTACAGTAACTCGTCTATTAGTCTATCTAACCAGCAATTGAACTGGCTTCGCTCTCACTATTAGCCTTTTCAACATCTTTTCTAATACCTTCTCTAACAGCCAAAACACTATCAACAATAACAGCATCAACACCAGCCTTCATTTGAATTTTACAATTTTCAGGAGAATTGTTCAATACACCATAAGTAACACAAACTAATCCAGAAGATTTAACAACTTGAGCTAATCTTGGAGTTTTAACTAAAGTCTCAGCAGCAGAAACAATACCTAATAAATTCCATTTTTTAGCAAATCTGATAGCATTTTGTAAAGAAGAAGCTCTAATATCAGCCATTGGATTTGTACCAGCTTCAGTTAAATAAAGAATGGGAATGGTTGGTTGTTTTAATGATAACATTAAACAAACATCAGGATGGAAAGATGATAAAATTATATCTCTACCAGTTAAATTTTCATCATAAACAACTTTTAATATAGTATCAATATAATAATTTATATCATAAGCAATTTCTCCCATACTTTCAGATTGAGCTTCATCTAACATTGGATATTTAACTTCAATATTAAAACCAACATTTTTTGGTAATTTTCTAAATAAATCTTTTAATGTAACAAAATCTGAAGCAATTGATGAACCTCTTGAATTACCTTTAAATCCTTTATCTTTCCAAGTTTTAGTTAATTTCATTCTTCTTGAACTTTGATCTTGTAATTCTTTATCTAAATCATCATCACTATCAAAATCTCCATGATTATTCGATTGATGATGGAAATGATGATGATTTTTTGCCATATTTGGTACAGATTTATAAGCAGCCATTGATCTTGGTCTATTAATTGAAATATCATCATGAGCAAATGGTGAATATTGTTGAGGAGTATTATCTAAATTTAATGAAGTAATTTCATTCCCAGTTCCATTATCTGCTAAAACAAGTGGACTATTTGTTCTACTTGGAGTCCAATTTTTCTTATGACTATAATTATCAGGTTCATTTAAATGTAAAAATTGTTCAGCTGTTAATGCATGCATTGGAATATCAACTCCACTTTCTGCAACTAAGAAATCATGATAAATAACTGGAACTGAATCTTTAGTTAATTGAACATCAAATTCAACATATGATGCTCCTAATGAAGCAGCAGCAATAAATGATTCAACAGTATTTTCACCTAATTGTAAAGATTTTTTATTACTCATATTTTTACCTAAACCTCTATGACCAATAACTCTTGTTGAAACTAATTGTTTCCAATAAGTATCAGTTCTACCAATTTTCATATTTTGATGACTAAAAGATTTTACACACATAAATTCAAATCTTACACTACCTAAGATATTAAGAGTTTTGGCTTCAATAATTGGTGATGTTATAACAGGGTTAAGAGATCGTAAATTTGGTCCAACATTGGTATAAACATCATCAAGTATAGATACAGCTCTACCAAGAATATTATCTTCTTTATGAAGTGGTAAATTAATATCAGGATTTTGATTATATTTATAAGTTGGTACAATATCAAAAGTAATTATAACATCTTTTGAAGTTAAATTATTTGTTAATTTAAAAGTAATTGGATCAGTTGCAGAACCATGATGATCTTCTAATGGCATATCAATTACAACTGGTGGTTCAATACTTTCATTATTTAATTTATTACGACATGTTACAACAAGTGATAATGCAGTATCAAGTTCTGTAATATAAGTTTTTGATAATGAAATATCATTTAATTCAATTGGTTTTTTATCATCTCTTAAATCTGTTGTACCTAAAGTAATTAAAATTAAAGATTCATCATTACTTAAATATCTATGACCAAAAGATTTGATTGGTTTAATTCTTTTAACATTTAAAGGAGATTTACTTCTTGATTTTCTACCAGAATCAATACTAATTTGTGATGAATTATCAAATTGTCTTAATTGTTTATAAACTTCATTAACAGCGTTTTTATTTGATTCTGGAAGAATATCAATTGATGATGTTGATGAAAGTACAAGACTTTCATCAATCATATGATTCCCTTGAATAGAACTTGCTTGAACTCTTTGAAGATTATTTTCTGGATTATTAATATCATAATGTAATAATAATTCATTTTTTGGTTTTAATAAATCTGCAACTTCTAAATGACCTCTTAATGATGCATGTTCCATTGGTAACCAACCTGAATCATCAACAAGATCTGATTGACAATTATGATTAAGTAATAATTTAACAATTTCTGAATATCCTTCACTTGCTGCAACAAATATTGGTGTCCAACCAAATATCATTTCTCCAATTTCTGTACTTGCATTAAGTGATAAAAGATATTCAACTACATTTATAAGATTTAATTTAGATGCTATATAAAGAGCGGTTTCATTATTATGTTCAAAATCGGTATAATTAATATCAATCTTTCCAAGTTTAATAAGATGTCCTAAAATCTCAGGACAATTTAATCTAACTGCAAGTAATAATAAATTAAAACTTGTTAATTTTGTAGTACCAGAAAAGATTAATAAGTATTCAGTAGTCTTTGGATGTTTACCAATAATTGATAAATGAATTGGAGTAAGGTTTTCTTGATCACCCCAAAATTTATGATCATCAATAGAGAGAGAATTATTGATCAAGTTCCATTTAATCAAATAATTGAGAATATGTTTTACAATATCTTTAATACCAAATTGTGAAGCATAATGTAAAGGAGTTCTAAGATAATTATCTTTTGAATTTAAAAGAAATTTCAAATTATGAAATCCAGAATCTGAATTAATTTTTTCAAGTACATAAGTTAATCCATTTAAATTAAGAGATTTAAGTTTATTACCATCACTCCCACTGTTATTTAAAAATAATCTATTTAAGTTACTATTTTCACCTGGGGTTAATTTTTGTTCAGAATCATTAGATTGTTGTTTACCATAACTCATGATAAGATGATGAAAGAAATTTCTACCATTAATATCAAATTTATCATAAAGTAAATTATCTGTTGAGAGATTATTTGTTTTGATATAATTTGATAAGAGTTCAAAAACACTATCAACACAATTGGTTGCATTATTGATAGTTAATTTAGATAATAGAGTAATTAAGAATTTAAGATTTTTCTTAGAATTTGAAATCTTATCCAATTCTTCAAAGAGTCTTTTTGAATCATCTGCAAGAATAAGATCTTTAAAATTTGTAAGAAAAAGAGTATCAAGACTATTAGTAACCGTATCAATAGGAGTCTTTTTAACACTTTCAACAGCAGTTTTTGATTCGATATCATGATAACTCAATTGATTTAAAATATTATTAATCAACTCTAAATTCTTAATTAAATCAATTTCATTAGCAAATGGTAAAGCGTTTACTCTTGTATCAAGATAAACCTCTTTGTTATTATTTGGAAGATTAATAAGACCTGGTTCAATACCTGGATCAATATTACCACTTAAATGATTATTTGACATGGTTGATAATGATACCATTTTTTTATCTAACTTCTTTAAGATTTTGATAAATCCTTTATGATTTAATTCACCAAACCATTTCAAGTTTCTAAAGAAATTTTTAAGTTCTAAAAGGATTGAGATGATCTCATCTAATTCATCATTTGAATCAATTTGATGATTGATTGTATGATTTGAGTAGTTAAGAAGATTGACGATTTTGTTCAATCTACGATTGTATTCATCAAACTTGGTGTTATAGAAAGTATCAACTTTTTCAATATTTCTATCTAATTGATAAAAAAATTGGGAGAGAATTGAGTTAACAAGATCACTTATCTCCATTTCTGTTGGATTAAAATCATAGTCAATATTCTTGATGATTTTTTTAAGGTTCTTATAATTGAGATAGAAGATAGACCATTCAGGAATCTGGTGGGAAAGAAAGGTTTTACCGAATTTCATGATTAGTGGATATGTTTAGAAGGGATTGACAATGAGTGAGTATCTCGTTATATCTCGTGGTCTCGTGGCTTTGTGAATCTACACGTGTTTAATTTACTGGTGGTTACACTTATTAGAGATCTTAGTAATTATGATCTCTTGGGGGATTAGTGTCTTTATATAGGGTAAATGTTTACTTTATGACTTTTTAGGTCAAGGTAATGAGGTGAGGGATGAGAGATGCCGAGCGGAGATACCATGATAGGGGTGGAAGGAAGGGATAAGGAGGGTGATAGATGTATAGAGTGTAGAGTGGAATAGACGGTCCAGAGTAGATAGTTAGACTGTCATTCATAGATAATCATTCATAGATAGTCCAGAATACACAGGCATTTACTAGTTAAACCGTGACTCGCTTCGTCGGTTTGACACATTTGTTTATCCAGCGGGGCATGCGTGACATTAACTCCGATAATTATAACGAACATAAATATACCTAATTCATTTAATTGTGGGGTACATACCAACTCTTAAGATTCTATATATCTACTCTATACCATTCTTATTTATAATTAATCAATACGAGATATGACGTATTAGATAAGGGTTGCTGATTTGCAGCTCATCGCGATGGGCCTCAGACAGGATTGGAAACTCTGAGAGAGGGTGATATCAAAGGTTATGAATTGAGGTATTAATAAATGGCTTTTGGTCAAACTTATGAGTTGCAATACATTTAGACTTTTTAGTTATTCGTTTAGTGTTTGAAGGTTACGGAAACTCGGGCGTGTTCCCTGAGCTCATGTTCCAGTCTATTTTTATCACCCTCATCCTTATCACCCAGTCGTCATTCCGTCGTCACTGATTACCTTCACCTTGTCTTCTTTTATTAAATCTTTTCCTAAACTGTCCTGTCTATGTCCTCTCTTTGTCCCCTCTTGTCACTCCTTCTTCTCCCCTCTCTTTATCACTTTCCGTTAACTAACTGATGTTTCTTGACTTTCCGTTAACTCTTCGCGATAAGTTTCTGTTTACGTCCGCATAGATAAGTTAACAAGTATAAATATCTAACAAATCCCTCTACTTATTCAACAAAATGTCAGACGGTATGTTTCATAATAAACTTCACCCCTATTCTTTCTAACTTTTAGTCCAATACAAATTATATCCAGAAAAAAAAGCTACAATCATTACTGCACCATTCTCAGGTGGTCAACCAAAAGGTGGAGTTGAATTAGGTCCAGAATATATTTTAAAATCTGGATTTTCTAAACAAATTCAATCATTAGGTTGGGATGTTGAGATTAAACATGCTTTAGAATCAACAGATTTTGAAAATTCTAAAAATGATGAAAAAGATAATTTTGGTGTAAAGAATGCAAAAATTGTTAGTGAATGTAATAAACGTATTTTTAAAGCAGTTAATGATAGTTTAAATGATAATAGATTACCAATTACAATTGGTGGGGATCATTCAATTGGTACTGGTACCCTTTTAGGAGCATTGACAAAAGATCCAAATACATGTATTTTATGGATTGATGCTCATGCAGATATTAATTCACCAAAGACAACAGATTCAGGTAATTTACATGGATGTCCAGTTTCATTTTTAATGGGGATTGATAAAGATAGTTATCCTCCAGAATTTGATTGGATTCCACAAGTATTAGATCCAAGTAGAATTGCATATATTGGATTAAGAGATGTTGACGAAGGTGAAAAAAAGATTTTAAGAGATAATAAGATTCCTGCATATTCAATGTATCATATTGATAAATATGGAATTGGTAAAGTTGTTGAAATGGCTTTAGAAAAAATTAATCCAGGTATGAAAAGACCAATTCATTTAAGTTATGATGTTGATGCAATTGATCCAAGTTTTGTACCAGCAACTGGTACAAGAGTTGAAGGAGGTTTAACATTAAGAGAAGGGTTATTTGTTGCTGAAGAAATCGCATCTACAGGAATGTTAAGTAGTATTGATATAGTTGAAACAAATCCTTCATTAGGTGAAACTAATGATCATATCTTAGATACTGTTAGTGCAGCTTGTGCTATTGGTAGATGTGCTTTAGGTCAAACACTTTTGTAAATAATGTAATATATGAAATTCATTCTCGATGGTCCACGCATTGCTGCAACTCTGCCCCTGGTCATTATTGCGGCGCATTTGCAGCAATTAAAGCCACTTATAAATCCGTCAATTTTCTCATCATCTTTAATTATGTCTTCAATTATTGCAAATAATATCCCAAAAACTGTTACAGTTGAAAAACTTCAAGAATTCTTTTCATTCTGTGGAGATATTCAAACAATTAATGAATTAGAACCTGGTAAATATGAAATCAATTTTAAAAGTGAAAAAGCTGAATCAACTGCTTTATTACTTAATGATGCTGAATTAGAAGGTGGGTTAATTTCTGTTGAAAAAAATTCATTACCAACTTATGATGAAGTTCCAAATAAAAAAACTGTTGCAAGTAATATTGATAAAAAATCTTCTACATCAACTGGTGATGTAAATTATGATGATGTTGAACAAGAAGAAAAACCAAAATATGCTATAATGGCTCAATTGTTATCTCAAGGTTATGGAATTAGTGATCAAATCATTGAAAAATCAATTTCTTTTGATAAAGAACATGGTTATTCAACTAAGTTCAAGAATTTCTTAAATTCTCTTGATGAAAAATATATTCATTTACAAGACCCTGAAAGTAAATCAAGTAAATTACTTGGAGATTTAAAAGGTAATGGTAAAACACTTTATGGTAAATTTAATAAGTATTTAGATAAGCTTTCTACCCATCCATATGGTGTAAAAGTTCATGATTTTTATAAGACATTAGCAAGTGACGTTAAAGACGTACATGCTGAAGCAAAAAGATTGAATCAATTAAAGAAAGAAGAGGAAGCAAAGGGTGAAGTCAGCCAAGTAAAAGAAACAATTGATAAAAATTAGTGTACTATATATTGAATAAATGTATTTTTTATTTTTGAATTTGTAAAATTCGCAGCCATTATGGAAATACAAAAGACACTAAATATTTACCAAAAAAGAAAAAACATAAAAAGAACATCTAAATCAACTCCTATAAACATTTTAAGACATTTATGTTTAATTAAAAATCATTTTATTAAACTTATACCTTCAATAGAAAAAGAGTATGTAAATTATTTTGTACCCTCACACGACAATTACTGACGAATAGCTTTATTATATTACAAGTTTTCTTTACAAATTACACAAAAACCTCTACAACGATTACAATAAAACAAGATAAATCAATTAGATCATTATTAGTTGCTTTAAAAAATACAAATTTCCAATTTTTTGATTTACCAATTGCAATGGCAGCATTTGAATTAATTGGAGATTTAACATGGATTTTAACTCAAGTTAAAATTCAAAATAAATGGTATATTGATTTTATGGTATAAATCAATTAACTTTAAGAAATGAAACATATCTGGAGTTAAGATCGGAGTTTCCTATGATTCATCACGTGAGCTGACTATTTTACCCCGGGTATTCGGGACAGTGCGATAACCATTTTAACGGTACCGAGAGATTTAACAATTTTTATAGGCGGAACTTAAATTTTCATTGACCCGAGATGAATCATCTTGTTCACATGATTCAGAATTACCCGAGATAGGAAATACTTGTCCGAAATTGGACCCCGAAAATTAAACTCCGTAACTACATTTAATAGACATGTAATATATATTTCTTATCAATTACTCTTGAATTGAACTCTAATGTAATAATATTATACAATCTATTCATCTTTTCCCCGAGGTATCGCAGGAATTTTTCAGGATAATTTTTTACCCCGGAGAAATGGAAGTACGCAAGTGTGATTTTGTGGGGGAAAGGCTCAAGGTGACTGAAAATATAAATAGCCAAAAAATTCACCAAATTTGAAATTTAAAATTATTTCATGTCAGCAAATACAAAGAAACAAACAAAAGGAAGAAGTATCACAGATTTAGTTGCTGGAGGAACAGCAGGATTATTCGAAGCATTATGTTGTCATCCTTTAGATACTGTTAAAGTTAGAATGCAATTATATAGAAAAAGTGGACAAAAACCTCCAGGATTTATTAAAACTGGTGTAAGTATTGTTCAAAAGGAAACATTTCTTAGTTTATATAAAGGTTTAGGAGCAGTTGTAATTGGTATTGTACCAAAAATGGCATTGAGATTCTCATCATATGAATTTTATAGATCATTGCTTTATAAAGAAGATGGTTCAATTTCAACAGGTAGCACATTTGTAGCAGGTGTTGGTGCAGGTATCACCGAAGCTGTTATGGTTGTTAATCCTATGGAAGTTGTTAAAATTAGATTACAAGCTCAACATCATTCAATGGCTGATCCTTTAGATATTCCAAAATATAGAAATGCTCCACATGCTGCTTATGTTATTGTTAAAGAAGAAGGGTTTAAAACTTTATATAGAGGTGTTTCATTAACCGCTGCAAGACAAGCAACAAATCAAGGGGTTAATTTTACTGTATATTCAAAAATTAAAGAATATTTACAAGGTTATCATCAAAGTGAAGTTTTACCAGCTTGGGAAACTTCATGTATTGGTTTAATTTCTGGTGCTTTAGGTCCATTATCAAATGCTCCTTTAGATACTATTAAAACAAGATTACAAAAGACTACATATGCTTCAAATGAAAGTGGTATGGTAAGAATTGTTAAAATTGGTAAACAATTAATTAAAGAAGAAGGTACTGCTGCATTATATAAAGGTATTACTCCAAGAATTATGAGAGTTGCTCCAGGTCAAGCTGTTACTTTTACAGTTTACGAATTCATGAAAGGTGTCTTGAGTGGTGATACTCCAATTCCAAGTTTAAGTCAAAGTAAAAAGAAATTGGAATAAGAGTGTATAGCAAGTGTACAGTATTTATAAAATAAATTATTCATTATTTTTCGCAACCGAGGACTCATGACTATTGAGTCATGTAGTAGTCATGTCGCGTTAAGGGTCCAAATGCGACATTTGAAAAAGTTGGTGCCTAATCTCCTGCGTTTTTTATATTAAGTGAATTTACAGAGGCCTCATTTTAGGGAGAAAGATCAATATAATACAAAGGTATATCCTACGGTATAATATAAAAACGCTCTAGTTCTTGGTCAAAAAACTTGGATCTATTAGAAGCTACATAATACTACATTCTTCAACTACTTTTTTCTTTTTCTTATCTAATAAATCGTAATCTTTACACAACTTGTAGTATTGTTCTTTGAGAGATTCGGTAGGACAAGAACCTGCACAATCAAGGAGATCCTGAACGTCTTTTTCATAAGAGCCATGACCCCATTTTGTTAATGGAAGACCCATTTCTGGATCATATAACCTGTCTGGCAGTTGGAAGAAAACAGAAGATCGAAAAGTAGTCTCTTCTGTAATATCGGATGAACCATAGTTTATAAAGATGAATTCCCCTTCATCATTCATAAATATTGTCTCCTTTCTGATATTTCCCTGAGTTATACCCGCTTTTCTTAAAGCTACTAATTGTTGGATCCCCTTTTCAAAATCCTCCTTAGTTTCTGGCTTCTTATGTAATTTTTCCATAAATATAGCTGGTCCTGAAACTATATAATCATTTGAACTCTTTTCTGCTGAAGACCAGAATGAATAAAATCCAACCTTTTGAATACCAACAGTATTAATTTTTAAGACTATCTCTTCTTTATTGTATATTCTGATTCTATCATAAGCTTCAATAAACTTTGTGAAATATCTCCACATAAGCTTAGATACATTATCGTATTTAATTTTCTGTTGTGACATGGTCAAATATATTGGATCGAACGTCCTCACTACTACATCTTTGATACCAACTATTGGGTCGATCAATTGAAAAACTTGTGAATTGTATTCTTCGTCAAAATGCATCATCTTATATTCATTTACCACAAGTTCCGTAGGTTCAGACATATTGAAATCAAAAGTTTCAGGAAAAGAGTTTGTAAAGCATATCTTCTTGAATTTTTCGAATGTCTTTTGAACAGCTTCTCTACCGAAATATGTTTCGCTGATTCTATCACAGATTAATGGATTTAAATCAGAATATATTTCATCACTTCTCTTTTTGAACACATCCTCTCCCAATCTAATTGAACTCCAGGTACATGCCAATTGTGTGAGTAAGGGGGATATATAATCAGGGGAATCTTGATAAGTATCCTTGGCATAGGAATCAATGTATTGTAAATTCAAAACTGTAAGCCCATCATTTTTTTCTACCAGTTCAATTGTAAAAAAGTAGTAAACCTCAGAATCGGTAATAACACCCCATTTACTTTTTGAAAGGATCATATATGAAATGACCTGTGCCAAAAGTTTTGCTTCCTGAGTTACTTGATCATCTTGGTCTCTATCTTCGAAAATGATAGATTCAGTGTTAAAAAGATCAGTTAAATCAAGATGTGGTTTCTTAGTTTCTCCAACAAACAAAACACCAAAACCACTGAATCTCAAGGCCCATAAATCAGCATATACTTCGTTTAGATAACCTGTCATATGATTTCTTCCAAAGTAAATCCCACATCTTCTGGGATTGTAGGAGGTTAAATTAAAATCAATATTCCAAAGGTCGTCAACCAAGCATCTAAAATGACACTTAAAAGTATGTTCATCAACATGAAGGATATCACAGAGCAGTCTAAACAGTTCTTTATTTAAATAGTTTGATCTTGAAACATCTATATTATCAACACAATCTTGAAACAATTCTAAGACTGTGGAGTTTGAAATCCTAGTGGGTCTAATATCAAAACCATCCAAGGTTTTTGTGAATCTTGATAATGAATCTGAAGAACCAAGATATGAAGAGCCAAGCTGTTTATTAGAATCAATAAACTTTTTAGATGGGAATCTTCTGACTATATCATACCAAATTGGGTTTCCATGAAAATCTGATAGTTTTTTTTTCCAGAATATACTGAAACTCTTCCAAGATTCAATAGTGAAAGTTTCTTTTGTCCATGGTTTAGGGGTACTTCTTTCTGTTTCATCTTTATCAGAATCAAATAAGCTACGGATAAAGTCTTGTAACTCTTTATCTTCAGAATCAAATAAGCTACGAATATAGTTTTGTAATTCTTTATCGTCAAAAAAACTGTATTCACAATTATAAGAAGGTAAAACCCTCCTGATGCCTTCCAAGTCATATAATTTTCTGACTTTATCCAGATTTTCTTGATCAAGTGTACGTTTCATAGTTGAAAAAAATATGCTGCAGGTTGCGGTGGTCTTCATATAGGTTAAGTTTAAGGAAAGAATAAAATGTGTGTATTATTGGTATGCGCACGCCACACTATATCTTGAATCAGTGGGCCGCGAAGGAATCTAATGATTAGAAGGCAATTAGGTAGACTACAAATACCACGTCAAAGCGTACATAGACCAATATTAAGAACCCTTTCGAAGTCAACACCAATACTTCTCCCTAGAGATCGTATAAGGCGAGGTAGAGAATTAAGTGAAGAAGAAGTTCGAGAATTTCAAAGATCTAAACCCTCAAGCCATTCATTTTATGAACCTCCACCAACCGGTAGATATGGATATTTTACACCCCCACCCAATCCAAATGGTCTTATAACAGTGCATGATGGGATTTACGATATACTTAAAGAACCAACACTTGTAATTGAAAGACAAGTCGAATTCATGAATCTCTTTTTAGGATTCGAACAAGCAAATAGATATAAAATAATGAATACTAATGGAGAACAGATTGGATATATGCAAGAAAAAGACTTTGGAATATTTAAAATGATTGGTAGACAATTCTTTAAATTACATAGACCATTTGATATTGAAGTATTTAATAATTATGGAGATCTTTTAATGGTTATTAAGAGACCATTTTCATTCATAAATAGTCATATTAAATCATATTTACCCGGGGTTAATAATAGAGGAGATTTAGAATTAGAACAGATTGGAGAATCAGTTCAAAGTTGGCATTTATGGAGAAGAAGATATAATTTATTTAAATTAGAAGATGAAACATCAGATGAATATCAACAATATGGAGCAATTGATGCCCCATTTTTATCATTTGATTTCCCTATATCCAATGAGAATGGTGATGTTATTGGATCTGTTGATAGAAATTGGGTTGGTTTAGGTAGAGAATTATTCACAGATACGGGAGTTTATATAATTAGAATGGATCCAGAAAGTTTTGTTGGAATGGAAAATATTTATCCTAATGTTTCAGGACCTTTAACATTAGATCAAAGAGCTGTATTATTAGGTAATGCTGTTAGTATTGATTTTGATTATTTTTCAAGACATTCAAGAGGTGGTGGTGGTCTTTTGAGTTTTGGTGATTATGAATAGGTATACATGTATATAAGTCTACATTATAAAATCTACATTCCAATTCGTTCTCTGGTCTTATCTTGACCCTTCTTCATCATTTGATTCCATTCTTGATCGGTTTTCTTCTTACTAATATCCTTAACAATCTTTACAAATAAATTCGTATAATCATATTTCCTTAATTCAATTTCTTTATCCCATAAATCTCTTTTATTAAGTTCCGTTTGAACCAGATCTTCATCCCCAATCTCTTGATAATATTTAAGTTTATCATTCGTTATAACTAATAATGAGAATCTTAATTCATTATTATATTTTTCAATTCTTCTCATAAGAACTTGGGGTAATTTTTCATAAAATTCTTCAATATTATCACATTTATCATGTTTTATAGGACAAGTTTTTAACCCATCAAGTTCATAAATATATCCGTTTTTCATTATATATCCAATGAAATGAAACAATCCATCGTTTTTATCATCATAATTTTCTGGTGGTTTTTCAGGATCTTCATCATGAATTATTGAAGGAGAAGAAAATGAATTATGAACTGATCTAATCAAATCACTATTACTTATTGTTTCACCGACCATCTCACCATCAAATCCTGTAACGAAAGATTTGAACTCTGTTAAATCTGAACCTAAATCAATATCTTTTTGATTAAGTAAAACATTTAAAACTGCTTGAGTAGCACAAGCATTTTGAATGGTTTGATTACCGAAAAAGATATCATTTCCATGATAGCTCAAATCATATTCTCCATCCAATGGTTTATTGCCATCTTTGGCATTAGCTCTATCGATTTTCCCGTATTTAAATAAGAAAATTACTCCATGAATTTGTCCAACTTGTCTGAGAGAATCTGAATCAATTGAGTATAAATCATCGAATTGAATATCTTTGACATTGAGTTTTTCAACTAGTCTCGTGAATACCCCCTGTGGTTAGTACTGTCCTACTGTATTGGATCGTATACATACTGCATCGGAGTCTATTGTGTTCCATCCAGAGTCTGACATAATCTCAGGTCTCAATTTTCAGACTCAATCTCAATCTCTCACTACGTGTCATGTCATCATACGGAGCATCATATGAAGAGTATACTAAACTCTTCTTCACAGAAGCTAAAGAAATCACACCAAGTATAATATACGAACATTTGGGTTTGATAACATTGGTTTTATTTTTAGCTTTATTCTTTTCATTATCAACAGGATTTCTCGTTAATTTAAAGAATAAGAACCATGTTGGATTTGTGTTAAGTGCTGCAATTGCTTCATTATCAATTGGGTTTGGAAGTATTTTATTATCCAATTACGTTGGTGTATACATTTAGATAGAATATACGGGATAAGACTAACTCGACGAACGAGTGAACCAGAGCGAAGCGATGGTGAACGGTGGATCGAGAGAATTTGTGACTAGTCTCTGGTCTAGTCTCTGGTCTAGTCTCTGGTCTAGTCTACTCTCTACTCTCTAGTCTCTAGTCTCTCTCTAGTCTCTAGTCTCTCTCTAGTCTCTAGTCTCCTCCGACTCTCGCTCACCACTCTCACCACCTCTCACCACCTCTCACCACCACTCACCACCACTTGTTCAGATGCTTAGATCTTTCATTGTATACCTACAACTATTCTCCCTTATACTTTGTGAGGCATCGTTCTACGATAACGACCCAAACATCTATGAACTCACTCCTTCAAATTTCGAAAAAGTAATCCATAAATCAAATTATACTACTATAGTAGAATTTTATGCTCCATGGTGTGGTTATTGTAAACAATTAAAACCAACATTTACAAGACTTGGAAAGTTCATTCAAAAGGAATCAAAGTATGGAATCAACGTAGCCGCCGTCAATTGTGATAAGAGTTATAATAAACAACTTTGTTCTCAAGAAAGAGTTACAGGATATCCATCACTTAAAATTTATAGACCACCAAAATATGATGCAAAAAAACCTCCTAAAACTCAAACAAAACATGTTGCTGAAGATTATTCTGGTCAAAGAGCTTTTAAACCAATGGTCGATTTCCTCTCTTCTAGATTAAAAAATTATGTTAAAAAATTACATCTGTATGATTCTATTTCTAAATGGGTTCAAAACAATTCTAATAGATATCAAGTTCTCTTAATAACTGAATCTACAGTTCAATCTCCAATGTATAAGACCTTGGCTATAGATTTCTTAGGGTTAATAAATTTTGGATTAATTACTGAAAAGAATTCTATTCCAAACACTAGTGTAGAAATTGATGGTCAATTAGTTGAATTACCAGCTGATGAAAAATCTAAAAAACCAGTGATCTTACTTTTTGATAAGGAAGAAAAGAAGGTGGTAGCTTTTGAAGGTAGACCAAATAATAAACTTTTGGTAACAAAATGGTTAACTTCAATAACTGGAATTGAACCAATAGAAGGTGAATTATCTCAAAAGGATAAGAAGTATTATTCTAATTATAGAATAGGAAAGAAGGGTAAGAAGCAAGTTGTTCACGACGAGTTGTAGAGTAATAGACAATAGATGTAATTATGTATTCTATAAGTTTACTGGCCTCTGTATCTAATCTAGCCTCTGTATCTCTGACCTATCTCCCTATACTATCCATCATCTCTAAAAGATCATCTAAATCATCCTCCTTCTTCTCCTCCTCCTTTACTGGCTCTGAATTAATCCAATTAAGAACATGTTCTATATAAACCTTAGAATTCGGTACAAAATGTCCTCCAGGGTGTTTTAGTATGGTAGATAATGGCTTAGAGATATCATACAATTCCATGGACCTCTCTTCACCCACAACAGTATCCAATTCTCCCAACACATGTAAAACCTTAAACTCTTTCCCCCCAAGATCATAATATTCCTTATACTCTTCATTACCCGACCCTTTAGAAGTATCTAATTTAAATCCAGAATAAAGTACAGCAAATTTCAAATCTGATTTATATTCTTTATTGAACGTACTCATTAAGATCCCAGCCAATCCAGCACCTTGACTAAACCCAACTAATCCAAGAATTGGAAGCTTCATATCGTCATCATTTATATCTTGTTTAATATCTTCATCTTCAATGATTTTATTATTCTCTACATAATCTTTGATGGTTTCTTCGGCTTCTTTTAACAGTACAGAATTATTGGTATTACTTGGTTTGACCCACCATGCTCTATAAGGATTTTCTGAATTATCCAGTTGAACAGAACTGAATTTACTGAGTGAATCAGTTGATGGGAAATCTGCTGGTGTTAATTTACATGGTCCATTTAAGTAGATACATTTATATCCCAGTTTGATAAGTTTTTTTCTGAGGGCAGATGTCTTTGCATAGAAGATCAGGGAGCTTTGGGCATATCCATGGAAGAATAGTACTCTTCCTTTGAAGGCTGGCATAATGAGTGAAAAATTGACGGAGATAAGTGGTGAGATCGCAGGAGAAGAGAAGAGAGAGGACAGTGTGAAAGAGAAGCAAATGGTTAAAGAAGGGAATGATATTTGGTTAGAGCTATGTGTTATCAATTTCTTTGGGGTATGAACAAAACCACACCTTTTCTCTACTGTACAATTCTACAATTCTACGCTATCAGCTTGTTGCTCCTCTATTTCCTCTATTTTCTATACAACAGATTTCAAATCTAAAATATCTCTAATAATTTCAATCTTTCCTGGACCATAAAACTCATTAAAATCAGCTTTACTCTTTATACTTTCAAAATCCTTATCTTCTTCTATAAAATGATAAATATTCCCCCATCCTAATTTTAATGCAGCTTTTACATTGATTTCACTATCATCTACATAATATACATCAGATAAATGATCCTTATCAACATTTGTGATTTCTAAACATTTGTCAAAAAAAGGAGTCATTGGTTTACAAACAATTGGTGATGTTGAATAATCACAATAGGTTAATCCATCAAAGAGATCACCAATACCTAAGAATGATACTACTCTTAAAGCATGGTTTTTATAAGCATTTGTAAGAAGCCAAAAATGATCGAACTTCTTTGATTCTTTGATCTCTTGAAGAACTTGTCTTAAGTCTTGATTATAACTTAAAACTGAATTCAAATCAAGTGAGTCATCAACTTGTTCATTATATTTCAATGCATCAACCTTATGATTTCTGACCAACCCTTCAAGGGCTAATCCATAGGTTTTATAATAATTCATATGTAAAGAATGGGCATCTTCATCATTAAGAGATAAGTTTGTTTTGAAATATGAATGAATTTTCTCTTGCATCATATCATGAATCTTTGTACTTTTTTTATAGAGACAATTATCTATATCGAAATAAAAGATTTTTTTATTTTTCAAATCTGATGGGAGTGGTCCTTTACCATAAGGAAGTGATACTTGTACACCAGGACGTGAATCGTTAATCAATTCGGGGTTCTTATAAATAATACTTTGACTCATTCTAGGTAGTCTAAATTTCATTAATCCGCGAACAGTTTTAGTCCGTGGATCCGTGCGAGCCTCGTGGTTATTGGTAAAAGATATCTTCAGTTTCACCTGATGATTTAGAAAACTTTACTTGGTTATAATGAAGGAATTGTGAGTCATCATTAAGGATGTTGATGATTTTTGATTTTTGGTGATATGGGTCTTCTAATGATGATGAGAATACTAATTCTGCCAGTAATTTACTATACGCACCTTTGAGTTTAGTAAAATTATTTGCAGCCATTTTTATTTCATCAATTTCAAGATTATCTTCAACCATTAGATTGAGTAATCGTATACTGAAGTGGTACTTATGTAATTGGTTTATTAGTTTAGATGATTTGAGCAATTTTTCACCTGATCCACTAACTACTGATTTGAGATTATTTGTATATGATGAGAGTGTTGTATAATCAGAGAATTTTTTTATAGCTTGAATGGTTTGATCTGGTAGTGTATTGGTACTGGATAATAAAGATAGAATATGAAACCATAATCCGTAATCAGTTTGTTTAATCTTATTAGGTTTTTGATTAAATGTATTAGATATAATAAATTCACTTAGGAACTCATATAAATCAAGGGGCATTACTTTATGTAAATATTCAAGTAGATTTGTGAATTCACAAAGGTAAGTATACTCTTGAGTTATAGCATTGGAATCACATAAACAAAAGAAAAATAATTTATAGTGATCAAGAGTAACGGTACCATTGAGGATATGTAATTTAAGAAATATACTTGATCTCAAGAGATTGATGACGACTGTGTAATTAAGATGTTCTAATCTAAAAACAAACGATTTATTTAGTATCCCTAAATCATCCCATGTTTGTGGAGGATCACAATTAATTTTTTTATCATTTCTTATCATTCTACTCAAAAACGCATCAACGGTTTTAAGATATTCTATATTTGTGTGAGTAAATGGATTTGTGGTAAGTCCATATTTACTAACACTTAACAGATTAGATAGTATCACAAAAGGATTCTCTGAATTACCTTTTAATGGTGTAAAGAAATAAAATCTTCTTGTATAAGACTGAATATCTTGATTCTCTTGAATTAATTTCGCAATAAGCTCATCATTATTATCACGACCATTCCCCATTAATTCTTGACTCAATTGCTTCTTTAATTTCTCAAGTGACTTTTCTCTTTCTACTTGTTGTTTCCTCTTATCAGCCAACTTTTCTTGAAGGACTTTATCTCTCATCATAAGTTTATGACTATCATTACTTTTTTGTGGAAGTGAGATGAGTGAAAAATCATCTGATGTATTACTAAAAGATCTTGGTTTAATTGGTGCCTTCGATATATTCTCCTTTCCAACCAATCCAGCCAAAACATCATCATCACTTTCACTTATATCACTTTCACTAAAATCTGACATGGTCGTGTTAAGTTTCCCTCAGTGCGAAGCCTTTAAATCAAACGGCAGTAAGGAGTTTTATTAAGTCTAAAAAAAAATCTGAAAATATTTTATCATTATGTCATACGAGAAGTTACCATTGGAACCATTTTTCCAAAAAATTGAAGAATTAAAACCAAAATTCATTGATAGATTAACAAAAGCTGTTGCTATTAAATCAGTTTCAGCTGATGAAACTCTTAGACCAGAAGTTGTTAAAATGAGTGAATTTTTAGTTAAAGAATTACAAGATTTAGGATTTATTGATATTCAAAAGAAAGATTTAGGATTACAACCACCTCCAGTTAGTGATAAAACCCTTAAATTACCACCAGTTATCTTAGCAAGAAGTGGTAATGATAGTAATAAAAAAACCATTTTAATTTATGGACATTATGATGTTCAACCAGCTTTAATTGAAGATGGATGGAATACTGATCCTTTTGTATTAACTCATGACCAAGCTAAAGATATTTTATATGGTAGAGGATCAACTGATGATAAAGGACCAATAATGGGATGGTTAAATGCAATTGAAGCTCATAAAGAATTAGGATGGGAATTACCTGTTAATATTATCTTTTGTTTTGAAGGTATGGAAGAAAATGGTAGTCATGGATTACCAGAATTAATTGCCCAAGAAGCTAAAGAATATTTTAAAACTGTTGATACTGTTTGTATTTCTGATAATTATTGGTTAGGTACTACCAAACCAGTTTTAACATATGGATTAAGAGGAGTTCATTATTATGAAATCATTGTTAAAGGACCAGGAGCTGATTTACATAGTGGTGTATTTGGTGGTATGGTTGGAGAACCAATGACAGATTTAGTTCAATTAATGTCTTCATTAGTTGATTCAAAGGGTAAGATTTTAATTCCAGGAATTGATGAAATGATTGCTCCATTAACAGAAGAAGAAAATAAATTATATGATGCAATTGATTATTCAATTGATGATTTAAATGCTTCAACAAATAGTAAAACTTCATTATATGACAATAAACAAGATGCTTTAAAACATAGATGGAGATATCCTTCATTATCATTACATGGTATTGAAGGAGCATTTTCAGCTCCCGGAGCTAAAACTGTTATTCCTGCAAAAGTAAGTGGGAAATTTTCAATTAGAACCGTTCCAAATATTGAACCAAAAAAATTAGATCAACTTGTTATTGATCATATTGAAAAACAATTTGAAAAACTTGGTTCAGTTAATCAACTTACTGCTCAATTAATTCATGATGGTAATTATTGGGTTTCAAATCCTTTTAATGAATCTTTTACAGCTGCTGCAAAAGCTACAAAAGATGTTTGGAATATTGAACCTGATTTTACAAGAGAAGGTGGTTCAATTCCAATTACTTTAAGTTTCGAACAAGAATTAGGTACTGATGTTTTATTATTACCAATGGGTAGAGGTGATGATGGTGCTCATTCAATTAATGAAAAATTAGATATGTCTAATTATATTAATGGTTGTAAGACTTTAGGTGCTTATTTACATTATTATTCAAAGACTGAGTAGATAATTAAATATTTATTAGTAATAGTATTGTAGATCTCTTGTCTTTACGTCCCTCGCCTAGATCTACGCAGTGAAAAATTTTCGACTCGATTTATGCTATGTCAGAGAATTTGAAGAGAGCTGAATCATTATTCAACAGAATAATGAATCTGGGGAAAGAACAAACCCCCTTCAAGCCATCTACAAGGAATCATGGACAAAATTCCGGACAAAATGGTCACAATCACCACCATCATCATCATCATCATCACCATGGACCTTCAAGAAAACATAAAAATGAACTTCTCAATCATGAAGCCATGAAACTTCCAGATACCTTAGTCTCTGAATCAATTGGTGAAACCATCTTGCCATATTGCTGGACGATATGGTATCATTCAAGGTATTCTGTACCTAAAAAGAAAGATGATAGAACAAATTATCTTCAAAGAACTCAAGAAATTGAATTCCCAAAATATAATTCAACAACCACTACAAAGCACATAACAAGTCTAGAACAAATGTGGTTAAGTCTTTCAATGATTGGCATACCAAAAGATGTTGAAATTGGTACGGAATTTTTCATTTTTAAAAGTGGTATAAATCCAGCATGGGAAGATCCTTTTAATTCAAGAGGTGGTAGATGGGTATTTAAATTTCAAAGATCAAATGAAGAAGGTGAAGAAGAAGTTGATGAATTGGCTGTAAGAAATAGAATTAGTTTAATTTGGGAAAGACTAGTACTTAGACTTTTAACAGGGTCAATTTTCCAAACAAGTAATTTAACTTCAGATGTATATAATCAAGCATTAAGTGACATAAATGGGATTGTGGTTAGTGTGAGAAAGGAGGAAGATATCATTTCAATATGGAATTCAAATCTCATAGGAAAGAATAGTAAGAAAATTAATTATAAGAGAATTGTATGTGATGCTGTACGAAGGATAATACAAGAATGTGATATGATACTTGACGGAGGGTCTATTGATAGTGATTGTGGTGTTCTTGAGAAGAGTAAGAATGTTAGTTATAAGTATAGATATCATGCAGATTATAATGAAGGGTCAAAGAGAAGAGATGAAAGGGATGATAAGACAGGGGAGGATAAGGAGAGGAATGATATATAAGATGTAATTATAGATAATAATAAATGACGATAAGGAAGGATGAAAGGTGGAACTTAGAGATTATGTAGAAGGACGCCCAAAGGATGCAGTAGAGCAGAGTAGGGGAGTAGGCAGACAACGTAAGGGAGTAGGTAGAGGCAACGTCAGGGAGTAGGCAGAGGCCACACAAGGGAGTAGGCAGAGGCAACGCAAGGGAGTAGGCAGAAGGGCAGTATAGATACAAAAAGAGTAGGACGCTCAGAAATAGAGACGAAACTATCCGTAAAACTTCACAGATGTCCGAGAGATCTAGGTTCAGATCTTAAGAGACTAGTTATTGATCCAACCAAAAGAACCTTCTTAACCCCTTACACAGTCCACCAACACAGTCCATCCACGAAACCATCTAACCCCATGCCTGCACTCGCCTAAACCCCTCTACACACTAAATAAGTCCGGAATAACATATCTTCATCGCTTACATTAAGAGACTTGGCGTATCGCAGCGGCGTTTAGACCCAGCGGCTAAAACACAGACCACTAGCCAAGCCAATAGGTCCACCAACAAACAATCTCCCGTGTTTTTCATTCTCTTTCACATTAACCCATCCTAATTAACCTTGTACATACTATCCCTGTCCATCAACTCTGTCCCCATTTGTCTCCCACCCACATCCTCCTCCCTCTCTCTCTCTCTCATCCTCGTCCTTCCTCACCGGATTTACTTTTTGTGTAACCGTTTTCGTTGTGTCATTGTCTGCTGAGTTTTTTGCGAATTTTTTTTAAGGCATTACAAAACCCCAAAGACATTAGTATTTTATACTGAAAACAAAACCTATTATTTATTATTGATTAAGTATTGTGTCACTTATAATTGTGTCCATAAATACTCAAAACAGTTTAATCTTTTAAAAATGACATTTAAAGATTTTGATAGTCCTTCAATTTATGAATTATACAATTCAGCTAAAAAGCTTTTAAGTCTTCAAGATAGAATGGAAAATCGTCAACTAAGAAAGGATAATTTTAAGAGTCAAAAGATTCACGAAACGTATCATCATGATGGTGAATTAAATAATGTATTAGATTTATTAAGTCCTTTAAGTGTTGAATATAATGAAAAGGGTAAGAAATCAAATAGTTTTATGGATATAACTCCAACAAGTTTGAATGATTATTCACCACCAAATTCACAGAATCTTCAAGTTAAAGTTAAAAAGGAACCGTCAACAACAATTTCTCCAATCCAAATAAATTCAATGAATCCAAAACAATCTTTTTATGAAGGGTTTGATGATAACAGTACAAAGAACTCTTTAAGTAGTTCTATGAATGGATCTTTTAGCAGTAACCCAAGTTCGTTAACAAGAAGAATAATCAAACCATCAAGATCAAATTTAACTTCTTCGTTGGTTGGATCTGGTCCTGGATCTGGTTCTCAACCAAAGATTGATGATAAAATGATTGAATGTCATAATTGTCATACTCTTAAAACTCCTTTATGGAGAAAAGATCCTGAAGGAAACACTCTTTGTAATGCTTGTGGGTTGTTTCTTAAATTACATGGTACAACCAGACCTTTAAGTCTAAAAACTGATGTTATTAAAAAGAGATCATCAAGGAAAACTTCAACATCT
Organism: Yamadazyma kanchanaburiensis; assembly: GCA_030555785.1. Classification (NCBI taxonomy): domain Eukaryota; kingdom Fungi; phylum Ascomycota; class Pichiomycetes; order Serinales; family Debaryomycetaceae; genus Yamadazyma; species Yamadazyma kanchanaburiensis. Next base: position 26,315 of record JANIVJ010000041.1, on the reverse strand, counting down.
TCAAAATTATCAAATTCACTTCCAAGTTCTTTAAACAGTCCATTAAACGGGAACGATCGTATCAAATTCAATTCCAGTTACAACAATATTTCCAATTCAAATTATAGTTCTCCAATTGATATAGATGATAATGTTAATACCCCAGGTAGTGTAAGTTCGACTTCTTCAAGACAAAGAAATATTTTAATTCTACCAAAACCTCCATCAGATTCAAAATCAATACCTATTCCAAATAGAACCCCTGGTTCAATTCCAAATAGCCCTGCATCTCCTTTTACTAATGAATATAATCAATCTTTCAAAAGGAAAAAATCAGATTTAAATATCAACAGTAGAAAACCTAGTGTAACATCAATCTCTTCTTTACAATATCCAAATTCTATTTCAACTTCTTTTAATAGGAAATCTATAAGTTCTTTACCAAGAAAGAATAGTTTTATAGCGACAAATTCGAATTCAAATTCGAATTCTTTTAATTTGAATTCGAGTTATTTTGATAAGCCAAACTTTCAAAGAAGAAAGACTCAAGTTGAATCAAGTTCAATAAATTCTAATTCGTTCAAGTTTGCTGAAGATAGGTTTGGTGATACTCAGAGACCTTTTGATGGACAAATCAATCTGATACCAAATTCCATAGGTCCTAATTCTATAGGTCCTAACTCGATAGGGCCAAATTCTGTAGGACCTAATTCCATCGGTAGAAGCCCAATGACAGGTCAAGGACCAAGTCCAATCGCTAAATTGAGCCAAATAGACATTGCTCCCAAATTTATTAGTCAAGAGAACACACAAGATCTTGATTGGTTAAAGTTTGAAATATAATACCCTTTGTATAGTATAATGTATTACGATAGTAAAAGATGTAGAGTATGTGTTTATTAGTATTTACTGATCTGACGAGAGGGATTGGATTAACTACTAGCCAGATTCCGTCCCTACCCTATTCTATCCACTTGTATTCCTGGTTCTATCCCCTTGTATTCCCCTTCTATCCTCTTGTATTCCTCCCTATCCTCTTCTATCCTCCCTATCCTCCCCTATCCTTTCGTCTCTCCCGGTCCCCACACTACCCATCTCGCACCGTCGTCGTTTAATAATTACACAAACTTAAATCGTGCATCGCAAAATTTTCACAACGTTTTCGTATAAAAAGCGTTGAAATTCCTGAAAATTTTATCCAACAAAAAATGTCTGCCCCAGCTCAAAATTATAAAGTTGCTGATATCTCCTTAGCTGCCTTTGGTAGAAAAGATATCGAATTAAGTGAAAATGAAATGCCAGGTTTAATGCATATTAGAAAAAAATATGGTCAAGATCAACCATTAAAAGGTGCTAGAATCGCCGGTTGTTTACATATGACCATTCAAACTGCTGTTTTAATTGAAACTTTAACTGCTTTAGGTGCTGAAGTTACTTGGACTTCTTGTAACATCTTCTCCACTCAAGATCATGCTGCTGCTGCAATTGCTGCTTCAGGTGTTCCAGTTTTCGCTTGGAAAGGTGAATCTGAAGAAGAATACTTATGGTGTTTAGAACAACAATTATTCGCCTTCAAAGATAACAAGAAATTAAACTTAATCTTAGATGATGGTGGTGATTTAACTTCTTTAGTTCACAAAAAATACCCAGAAATGTTAGAAGATTGTTTCGGTTTATCTGAAGAAACTACTACTGGTGTTCATCATTTATACAAAATGTTAAAGGATGGTGACTTAAAAGTCCCAGCCATTAACGTTAATGATTCTGTTACCAAATCTAAATTCGATAACTTATACGGTTGTAGAGAATCTCTTATTGATGGTATTAAAAGAGCTACTGATGTTATGATTGCCGGTAAAACTGCTGTTGTTGCTGGTTTTGGTGATGTCGGTAAAGGTTGTGCCATGGCTTTAAGAGGTATGGGTGCTAAAGTTATTGTTACTGAAATTGATCCAATTAATGCTTTACAAGCTGCTGTTTCAGGTTATGAAGTTTTACCAATGGAAGAAGTTGCTGCTGTTGGTCAAATCTTTGTTACAACTACTGGTTGTAGAGATATTATTACTGGTGAACATTTCTCTAAAATGCCAAATGATGCCATTGTTTGTAACATTGGTCATTTCGATATCGAAATTGATGTTGCTTGGTTAAAAGCTAATGCTGAAAGTGTTGTTAACATTAAACCACAAGTTGACAGATTCTTATTAAAGAATGGTAGACACGTTATCTTATTAGCTGAAGGTAGATTAGTTAACTTAGGTTGTGCTACTGGTCACTCTTCATTTGTTATGTCTTGTTCATTCTCTAATCAAGTTTTAGCTCAAATCGCTTTATTCAATTCTGAAAATGATGCTTTTAGATCTAAATACCCAGAATTTGCTAAGACTGGTAAATTCGATGTTGGTGTTCATTTATTACCAAAGATTTTAGATGAAACTGTTGCTAAAGTTCATTTAGATCATTTAGGTGTTAGATTATCTACTTTATCTAAAGCTCAAGCTGAATACTTGGATATTCCAATTGAAGGTCCATACAAGGCTGATATCTACAGATATTAGGTTTAGACTATTGTTTGATTTTTTGTTTAATTGCATCAACTGCATAACGACTTAATGACTTGAATTATCTTGGGTTAGGTATTTTATATAATAATAAAAATTCCTCAACGGAAACTTTTGTAGTTACTCTATCGTATCTCTATTAGATCCTGGTCGATTTGGAACTCTGATTATATGTATGATTTCCTATTGTGGAAAAGGCTATGTCGTATACTTCGGGCCTCCCGAAGGTCATAACGTAAAATACATGCGGTCCATTGTTAAGATTGCTCAATAACTATAATCAAGGTTTGTAGTCGGGCGTAAGTACTGAGATTTTATAAGTCCGATCTTACGAAGAGATTTACGATGATCAAGAAAAAGATTTACTATGCGTCAACTTGACATATTTTCTTCTAAGGGGTAAGGGGAAGTCATGAAAAAATATTAACAAGCCTTGACTTGATCAAGTCTCGATTCACTAACTATTAAGAAGGCTTTCAATCTAATGAAGGCGTTGACGGTTATGGTCCTGGAGTGGTGGCTTTGAGGGTCCTGGGGCGAGGGCAATGTAAGATGTCTCATTGTAGAATCGTATTTGAAATTGCATTTGTGGCTATAAATCTTAGACAACGTTATAGATCTCTTTGTAGAAGAACTTGTAGACTTCATAGGTGTCAAGGACACTCATCAAGTCTCGATGTACCTTTCTTGTTCACTCCAACTTCACCCCTGTACCTGAAATTTTTAAGAGGCTTCAGCCCTGGCGCAGTTCCCGATGTCACACGAGTAAATCGCCATTTACGTCTCGGACTCTAACTTAACATTCCGGCCCAGTATTAACAATTAACGTAAGTTGATTGGTTAACCCAATGTGTCGGTTATAAAATTTCATTATTAAACTTTTCGCTTATTACTGCCTTGCGCTAATGACCATGGGGCTAAAATTTCAATTACGCTACTAGATACAAGTAAGCGGCTTATTCCCGGGGCATTGGATAAGATTTCTTGATATCTTTTACCAAGGATTCGATGTATCAAATCATCTAAAGTCTCTAATAATATCAATAATACTCTTCTCTCAAACATCAGTAAAAAATCTATTGTAATAAATATCTACATCTTGATCATCGCCACAAGTCTATATAGGCTTGCGATTTCATGTATTTGATATATGGGGTGGCTTTAGAGCTGGCGCAGTGTGTTATGTCACACGGGAATTGCTTTACATCCCAACAATTAGATCCAAATCGAAGTATTTAAACATTAGTAATTCCTTCAATGATTATATTCAACAAATATTTATTGGATTATTTATTAAACAAAACATGGTATCTATCAACAATTTATCAATTTTAGGTCTTTCCCTCGCTGCTATCGTTAGTGGTCACAAAGTTGCAAAATCAGTTCCTTTAATGGATAGAGATTTAGCATTAGCTAATTCTAAAAGATCATTAAGTAATTGTCAACATAAACTTAATTCACCAGAAAATTTAGCTAAAAGATCAGAAAAATCAAGAGCTTTTATTAAAAGACATTTTGAAAATGAAATGAAAAAAAGAGAACAAGAAGAAGGATATTCATCAATTGCTCAAAGATCAATTGATTCATCAGTTTGGGGTAACAATTATTGTATTTTAACTCCAGAAAATACTATTGGACCATATTATGTTAAAGGTGAATATATCAGAGAAGATATTTCTGAAGATCAAATTGGAATTGATTTCTTACTTGATATTCAATTAGTTGATGTTGAAACTTGTGAACCAATTCCAGATAATTACCTTGATATCTGGCATTGTAATTCCACTGGTGTTTATTCTGGTGTTGAAGTTCAAGGAACTCCTGATGAAACTTTTATGAGAGGTATTTGGAAAACTGATGATGATGGTATTATGCAAATGAAAACAAAATTCCCAGGTTGGTATCAAGGTAGATCTGTTCATGTACACGTTGTATCACATATTAATGAAACTATTATGTCTAACGGTACATTATCTGGTGGAAGTGTTAATCATATTGGTCAACTTTATTTTGAAGATGATTTGATTGATTCTCTTACTGATGTTTATCCATATTCTCTTAACAGTGGTACCGAAATTACTTACTTAGATGATGATCAATGGTTTTCAACTCAAAATTCTTCTGGATATGATGCTATTACTAATATTCAACAAATTGGTTCAAACATTACTGATGGTTTAATTGGTTATATTTCAATTGGTCTTAACATGTCTGCTAATTATGATGATGATGTAGTTGCAGTTGCTACTCTTTCTTAGATAGAAATATATTTATTCTTATGAATTGTAGGATTCTCTAGTCTAGTGTTCCCTATACTCTCCGCTCTAGTCTATACTCTAGGCTCCAGTCTAGGCTCTTGTCTACTCTACTCTACTCTAGTCTACTTTTCTCACCTGCTGGCCTCCTGTATATAACTCCCCACATGCTTTATCGTCATTCTCGAGGGTGCGATAAGATAACCATGTTACTCACACCATTATTCGGAATTGGTCAAATTGGATCAGTCATTTTCGGTGGTGAAGAGTTCCAGCAACAATCATCTTGCCCCCTCGTCCCTGCTACCTGTACTAACTCGACCCCAATTGAAAATTCATGTTGTTTCGAGAGTCCAAGTGGAATCTTTTTATTAACTCAATTCTGGGACTATTATCCACCAATTGGAGGTAATGAAACATTTACACTTCATGGATTATGGCCAAACTATTGTACTGCTGATAACACGTACGCCCAGTTCTGTGACGATAAATTGAAAATCCATCAACCGAAAGAAATCATCTCGAAATTTGACCCAGAATTGGTAGATGACTTGGAAACTTATTGGAAGAATTTTAACGGAGACGATCAAAGTTTATGGGAACATGAGTTCAATAAACATGGTACTTGTGTCAATACCATTAAACCAGGATGTTATCAAAACTATAGACCTTATGAAAATGTCTATGATTATTATAGAATTACTATGAATTTATATAAGACATTAGATACGTTTAAATTTTTAAGCGCTGAAGGGATTGTACCATCCACAGAAGCAACTTATACAAAGAAACAAATCCAAGAAGCGTTAAATAAACACTATGGACAAGAAGTTTATTTCCATTGTAATAAATATCATGGATTACAAGAAGTATGGTATTATCATCATTTAAAGGGTCCTCTTACAAGTGAAGAATTTGTTAGAATTGATTCTACTATGAAATCCAGTTGTCCAGAGACTGGTATCAAATTATTTCCAAAGGGTTCATTTGGACATATTCCACCAGCACCAAGACCACCATCTGATTTACCAAGAGGTTACTTAAAGATAAAGAATGCATGTATGATTTCCAATGGGAAATATTTTGAAAAGGGTACGTGTGCTACTTTTAAGATTAAAAAAGGTGAATTTGGTGGATACAATTTCTTATCAAGTAAAGGTACATGTTTTGTTGAAGATGGTAAGATATTATGTAATAAGAGCGGTAACCAAAAGAATCAATTTAATCTTAAAGATGGGTTAGTTGGGTATAACAATATTTTCAAGTGGTGTATTGAAGGTGATAGAGATCAAAAGGATGTTGTTTTAAGTGACGGAAAATGTGAATCTTTTGATCTTAAATTTGATGAGTTTTGAATAGTCAATAAAAGTTAGAAGAAATGGGGAGAGATACAGACACAGAAGAGGTGATGCTGGAGAGGTGAGACTCTGGAGAGACTAGACTGAATACCCTAGGACTGACATTTGCAAAGGAGTATTTCCTAGATTTAATAGGTAGTGTCTAGCTAACTGGATCACCTAGCTCAATATTCTACAGATGTGTCCTGATTCCCTATGGTACTACTCTCTACTCTGCTTACATTTATCCTCTCCTTATCTCTGCAATGTTTCCTTATCTCTCCACCTTTATGCCGTATTTGACGTCGTGTATATTCCAATGGTTAGGATCGTGGTAATAATCCCTTGTCCAATACGAATATGTTAAGTGACAGCCTCACGAGTTTCCATCAATGCCAAATCGTCATCAATCGTGGCCAGGTCAACTAAGCCAACCACTAAGCCAATTCAGCCCTTGCCCTGTTATTTTTTGAGTCAACCCTTTCTGCATGACTAATCATCCCCTCAGGAAACACGACATTATTACGACATTCAGCCTCACGAAAAAATGTCGTAGTTCGTAAATGAATTGAGCCTCGAACTTTAGTCTAGATCTTATCTGATCACTCCACCCAACCACCTCACCCCCATATCACCATCAAACCTCTTTCTTATTCACCCTATTTCCCTCTCTCTTCAACTCATTACTTCTCTAATTCCGATCGGACCTCCCAACCAATCAATTTCATTCACATGTTACGAATTCGTTACGAGGTAGATCTTTGATCGGCGGTCTTCCAGTTACGGAAACTGCAAATCTGTTGACAAGTTTGATTATAAATAAAGCAGGGTTCCCCCAAAAAAAAAGTATCAAAATTCCCATATGTTTCCTCTTTCAAAGCCATTGATTTCAATTATTCACAGAGGTGTCCAAATATTTTTTAATATCATTGTATTAGGTACAGGAGCAGGGGTTGCAGCTTTGGATTATACTACAGGAAGAGCAGGTTACAACATTGCTGTTGCCATTTTATCCATCATTTATTTATCATCAACATTGATTCCTTCCGTTTATAATAGAATTCCTTCTTTAGCAGTTTTTATTATAGAACTTATATTATGTATTATGTGGTTAGCCGCATTTGCTGTTATGGCCGATTCTGGTTATGGAAGTATAAGTTGTGATCTTAGTTCTTATAGTTATTATTCAAGTTATTTAAGCTCTTATGTCAGTCATTATGAAACTGCTTGTCAAACAGGTAAAGCATTATTAGCCTTTTCTGTTTTAAGTTGGTTATTATCACTTCTGTCCTTTGTACTTAATTTTATTTATATGTCACTTCCAAGAATCAATGCAAAGACTTTGACGGCTCTGACAAATGGTGCAATGATTGGTTTATTATTTGAAGATTTTTCAACTTCAAATATTACTGCTCCAAAAGATGAAGAAGTTGTTGTTGATAATGTTGAAGGAGAACCAAATCCTGATACTGAGATTCTTTCTGAGTCTCCAATTGAAGAGAAAGAGGTTGAACTTAAACCTGTTGATCCCGAGAAGTAGTAAGAGTATGTAATTGTGTGTATTAATATGACTTACCCTTGATCGCATCTATTCTCTCGATACCTAAACCATATATATTTATCTACTATACCATATCTATCTGCTACCATATTTAAATCTATAATACCACCACTCATTTCTTGACCTTCAATATTTGGGTGATGGAATCAACAATACACTCTTCTAAAGATATAAAAGGTCCTAAAATCTCTTTTGTCTTATCATTGTTAACCTTATTTAACCCAGTAATAAGGTCCTTCCCTGTTCCTGGATTTCCTACTGGAACCTTACCCTTCAATTCTGGAATCTTTTCATTCACAATATCAACAATATCTTGTCCAGAATATCTATCAGCAAAAAGTAAGTATCTAAAGTTAGTAATGTCACTTTCAAAAGCATGTAAATGACTTCTGGCTACATCTCTGACATCAACGTATCCTCCCTTATTTGAAGGTACTGGATCCTCAGCTTTTAACTTTGTTACTTGATTCAATACTTCAGATGATGTATTTAATTCAGGACTAACTTCAGAATCAAATGCTTGTGGACCAAATACAAATGTTGGGTTGATTGTATTAAGAGTAAAATTGGGTTTTTCCTTTTCAAGAAATTCCCAGGCTGCTTTTTCTGCAAAGGTTTTTGATGCTCTATAACATAATCCTGGATCTATTGTAGCCTCTTCCATTGTAATCGGATTCCAACTTTCTTCAGTCAATGGGTTTTCTTCGGTAACTATTCCTTCCTTTGGAGGTGTCACGGCGGCAAATGATGATGTAATTACAACTTTTTTCACCTGTGGTGCATACTTCTTAATAGAATTCAATGCATTCTTAGTTCCTTTAATTGCTGGATCTAATATATCCTTATGATAATCCACTGGTTTGTAATGAAATGGAGAAGCCGTATGTAAAAATATTGTTACTTCGGGATGCTTTTTCAATGGTTCATCAAATGCATCTTCAAGTGAGATATCCTTAACTATCTCATATTGGAAATTTTCACTATTTAAATTCTTCTTTAACCTATCACCTTTATCAGTTGATCTAACGGTTCCAACTACTTTATAACCTTTTTCGATCAATTGTTTAACTACATGTTGGGCAATGAACCCAGTGGCTCCAGAAACGAATACAGATTGTGGCATTTAATTATCTCTTTATAGTGGTGCGATTCTCCTTAAATATTTCTTCGGAGATAACTAATGTGTCAAGTCCGAGAATAAGTTGTATGTAGGATAAGTCGAGTGGCCCGAAAATATGTTAAGACCGATTCGAAAAGTAGAGACGTCTACAACCCAGTATTAGGTCTGGATTGTATGGTTGGTTCAGTATCTCTTCGGATTTATATAATTGGCTTATACTTCACCTGATTATGAATGGTTCTAAGTGACCACAAACGCAATTTTTAAACCGACTGTGCCTTTATTTTATCGACTCGACTAGTGGTTTACTCAGTTCTACTAAATTTTCACTCTATCGAACTGTGAACCCTCAAATACATCCTGCATAGCGTATCAAATCATAATTGCCACAGTTACCAAATAAAATTCTTTTCAAAGAAATAACCTAACGATAAGAATTTTACTAATATATTTCTGTTCTAATTATGCTTAGTTAACAACCATCTTCAAAAATTAGAAGAATTTCCTCTCCCTTTCTTATCTTATCTTGTGTCAAATATGTCAAATTTGATAAGCACGCGGGCGCGTAACCAATGTGGCTGCTGAATGTATAAAATTGTAGATCCCTAAATTTTCAAATTCTCTTACCGATGAGTCAAGTCCAAGTGCAAGATCTGGGATCTGAGTCCTCATCTTCTCATGACAAGACCCAAGCTATTATTAGTGTAGTTGATATCGAACAGGAATTAGAACATGATGATTGGGCTTTCCACACAGGAAATGTTGAGGAACTTTCAAATTCTCCATATCCAGAAGTTAGAGCTGCCGTTACGCTTGATATTGACCCACATATCAACTTGAACCATTGGAGAACATGGACCTTAACTTTATTGTTTGTGATTGTATTTGCTGGTGTAAACCAATTTTTTTCTTTAAGATATCCTTCTTTAACAATCGGATTTATTGTGGCACAAGTTATTTCTTTTCCCATTGGAAAATTATTAGCCACTCTCCCATCATGGAAACCCAAATTTCTACCAGAGTTTTTCAATTTAAATCCTGGTCCATATACTAAACAAGAACATGCATTATTAACTATTGTAGTCTCCTTAACATCTTCAACTTCCTATGCTATGAATATTTTGATAGCTCAAACAAATTTTTATAATCAGGATCTTAATCCAGGATATATGATTTTGTTGGTTTTTTCTACTCAACTTTTGGGTTATGGATTAGCAGGTTTGACTCGTAGATGGATAGTCTATCCAGCATCTATGGTATGGCCAGAAACTTTAGTTACCACTTCTCTTTTCAATACTTTACATTCTAATAAAGATGATTTTCTTAACAGAATGAATGCAAATGGTTGGACAATGTCAAGATATAAATTTTTCAGTCTTGCTGGTTCATTTTCATTTTTATTTTATTGGTTACCAGGATATCTTTTCAAAGCATTATCTTACTTCAACTTCATATGTTGGATAGTGCCTAAAAATGTTGTTGTGAATCAAATATTCGGAGTCCAATCTGGTTTAGGTTTGATTCCAATATCATTTGATTGGACTCAGGCTACTCAAGCCATGTCAGTTTCACCTTTAGCTACCCCTGCATGGGTTGCTGCTAATACATATGGAGCTGTTTTTTTATTTTTTGTGATTTTGTTACCAATTTTATATTATACCAATACTATGTATGCTAAATATTTACCAATGATGTCTACCACTACGTTTGATAACACAGCTAATAGTTATAATGTGACAAGAGTACTAAATTCCAATCTTCAATTTGATGAAGAGAAATATAAACAATACTCTCCTCTATTTGTACCATTTTCTTATCTTCTTTCTTATGCCCTTAATTTTGCAGCTGTTGTGGCCATATTTGTTCATTGTGGTTTATATCATGGGAAAGATATTTGGAAAAAGCTTCAAGATCAAAAACATGGTGGTGAAGACATACATAAAAGATTAATGAGACATTTCCCTGAAGCTCCAGATTGGTGGTATTTGATTCTTTTGATAATCTCTGTGATTTTATCATTTGTTGCTATTTGTAAATTTGAAACTCAACTTCCTTGGTGGGGCTTAATTATTGCATTATTGATCCCACTTGTAAATTTTGTTCCTCAAGGATTATTAGAAGGTATAACCAATCAACATGTTGGTCTCAACATTATTACTGAGCTTGTTGCTGGGTACATCTGGAAAGGTAAACCTATTGCAAATATGATGGTTAAGTTATATGGTTTCATTCCAATGAGACAAGGTCTTGATTTCTCAAGAGATTTGAAGATAGCACAATATATGAAAATTCCTCCTAGATTACTTTTTTTTGTTCAGATTGTTGGTACTCTTGTTGCAGGGTTGGTAAACGTTGGGATTCAAGAATGGATGAGAAGTAATATTAAAGAAATTTGTACATCCACTCAACCAGATGGATTTATTTGTGCTAATGGTAGAACAATTTTCAACGCTTCAATAATTTGGGGTGCAGTAGGTCCTGCCAAATTATTTAATCCCGGAAAACGTTATAATGCATTTTTATGGTTCTTTTTAATTGGGTTTTTTGCTCCTTTTTTCACGTATTTCTTAGCTAAGAAATTCCCAAAACTGTGGATAAGTAAGATCAATGCCCCAGTATTTTTCACTGGCCCTGGAAATATTCCTCCCTCGACTATTTATAATTATTCCTTATTCTTTGTGATTTGCTTTGGATTTAATCATTATATTAGAGAGTGGTATAGGGCATTCCATGTAAAATACACATATGTATTATCAGCAGCCATTGATGCTGGAGTTGCATTATCAGCCGTAATAATTTTTCTTTGTGTTTCTTACCCAGCGGGCCCTTTGAACTGGTGGGGAAATACTGTGTACCTGAACACTGCTGATGGTTCATATGCCAAATATTATGTATTAGAAAGCGGCCAAACTTTTGGTCCAGAAACGTGGGATTAGGTTAAGGTGGAATAACTAAACATAAATATACAATATGCATTTTTCCTGTGGTTTTCATGATATATGGCAAAGCCTTTCTCTTTGATATGAACCCTAGATGTACAATAAGGATGGAAGCTTCCATTACTTTCTTTTGTTCGTTTATTTGTATCTAACTATTCTAAAAATTCAGGCCTCGTCTACATTGACAGCTTTGATTGATACTCTAACAATGAAACTATTTTGACCTTTAGTAACTGCAACTAAATCTTTATAAGGATCATTAGCTTTACCCAAAATAAAAGCATTATCACCATCAACTGAAACAATACCAGAATCAGGGATTACAATTTTTTCTGCACCAGAGGCACTTAAACCCAAAACGTCTTCATAGAATCCAACACCCCATCCATCGCTAGAACGAGTGAGAGTGTTATTATCATACTCTAAAACGTCACCTTGATCATCGTCACTTATAAAAAAGTAATTGACACCATTATCGTCTTGCTTAGCGTAAAGGGCTTTACCGTAATATTCGTCATTTGATCTTGATTGCACAAGAAGTTTGACTTTTTGAGCAGAGATAAAAGAAGCTGAAGCGATTAAAGCTGTTAAGAAAGTGAAGGTTTTCATAATTGTGGTAATAAATTATGAGATTTATTGTGGTTTATATAGTCAATTAACACAAACAAACAAATGGGCAACTTAATTAAAAATAACCACACCTGTAAATTAAAGCATGTGCGTCTGATTATATAAGTAAACGGCCATATTAAGGGGAAAATTCTAATTTTAATTTTTCGGCAAAGAAATCAACCCGACAACTTGGTTTGTGCACTAAAATGTAACATCAGCCTCAAGTCTGGTTTGTACACTAAATAGCCGAACGGGTATATCTAAATTCTCTATCTTTTATCTGTAGAATCTTTGTTCTTTGTGCCTTAAAAATAAACAATCTCGGATTTCCGTGGTGGACACTAAATTCTTCTTTGAGGATTATAAAAGAGCCGATTACATTTATATTTTCAGATGAAAATATGCCTTTTTATGTTTGTTGTTTCCTTTGAACCAAACCTATATAAGAATACTATTGTATCACTTCAGTATATAAACTAACATACTACAAAACTAATACTCTTTACATGCAAACATTTCATCTGAATTATTTTAGAAAAAAAAATTCTGGATTTTTCGTATGTCCTTTCTGTTTGTTTCTGAACGAAACTTGTAACCCTGACGTAACTTTTAAACTAGTTTCGTTAGAATTCTGGATTGGTTAAAGTTACTCTTTTGAGAACAAATCGGAAACAAAAAAATATTATTATTTAGGCTGCTGTGCATTCAGCCTAAAACGGACATGCATTAGTAATTCAGAGCACTGACTTTTGCAGCCTTAAGCGCTAGTGCGTTATATTTTTTGGATGATTATGCAGGATTTTTTCGTATGGGGCCATATCAAGAAGTTTGTAAAGTATCAGCTAGCTCGATTATCAATCAACAAGGGTTTTATGTCACATTATTACGAGAGTACCCAGGCTTTTAAGAATTAATTTTGCTCCTCAACAAACTGGTATTTCTAAGATTGTGGTTAGACGTGAAATTTGCCATTACTGGGTGGAAAATTGATGTATACTTACACGACTATACCTACTAGTATCCCGAATTCAGAGTGGTGAGATATGTAAAAAAATATTTCTTTTTGTATTAAGATCTTTGTTAAAAAAAAATAACCAAATGACATTATAAGATCTGCATATTAGTCATCTAATGCTAACCCTGCATTCTTTTCAACATAATTGAAACTAACAGTTTCATTTGTTTAATTCTTATCTTAATAGTCTAAGACCTTATTTTAATGTAGTAAAATTCTTTTGGCCGTTCTCAATGGATACCCAAGAATCATCTGCCTTAAAAATTTCTCTTGAGCCTGTTTTAAATACTAGCTCTTTTGCTTTGGTTTTTAATCTGCAAAGCTGGCTAAATGAAAAATACACGGCAATTTGTGTATGACCATTTATATCACTCTTGCCTGCAGACGCCCCAGTTTTAAACTAATTTAAGGTTTATTTCTAGAATTTCTAACACTTGAATTTTCGTAAATACTTGTAAAATTCCACTTGGTTTTCTAATTCAAATATAGTGATGAAATTTGTAAGTTTTTTGGTCTTTTTCCTCTCTATTGTTCCTGCTCTAAGTATTGATGTAAACGGATGTATCCCTCAATCTGGCACCACTACAAGAGGGCTCAAAGCTGAGTTTTTTGATCAAGTTCCCTTGGATTATGGTGGAACTAACGCATCCCCAAGACCATCTCTGGCAGCTATGAGAAAAGTTCTTCAAGATATGGACGCTTATTCACCATCAAATACTAGATACACCGGAACTACGATTGATTTGAAAAGTCCTTCAGAAACCATATCCAGTCCACAATATGGCTACATTTATGGGCGGTATACAAACTTGAGAAGAATAGGTATTAGACTTAGTGGCTATCTACTCGCAACTGAAACAGGGGAATACACCATTACTTTAGAAAATATCAATAATGTCGCTTTATTGACAATGGGAGATGGTTCGGCGATTAAATGTTGTTCTGGTAGTCAGCTTTCTTACTCTCAAGGTAAAAATTGGCTCTTTCTGGAGTACTTTCATCCGAGTGAAGGTCTCAAGAGTCAAACTTACAGTCTTGTTCAGGGTGAATATTATCCCTTAAAGTTTTTGTTCTATAACGGCTACACAGGTCCTATATCATATACTATCAGTGTTACCACACCCAGTGGAAACAAACTAACGGGTTCTAATGTACCTTTTTATTATGTTTCTGACACCACTCAGTCTTATTGCCCCGCTCCTATCCTGACAACAACCCAACAATGGACAGGTACTTTCTTGACTACTGTATCCAGTACCAATAGCCAAAGTCAAATTGAAGTTATTATCAAAACTCCAATTTCAACAACTACTGAAGGGTGGACAGGAAGCTTTACTACTACTGAGATTACTACAAATCTGGAGGGAAGTTCCCAACACGTGATTAGAACTCCGATTTCAACAACTACTGAAGGATGGACTGGAAGCTTTACTACTACTGAGATTACTACAAATCTGGAAGGAAGTTCGGAGTATGTTATTAGAACTCCAATTTCAACAACTACTGAAGGGTGGACAGGAAGCTTTACTACTACTGAGATAACTACAAACCTGGAAGGAAGTTCCCAACACGTGATTAGAACTCCGATTTCAACAACTACTGAAGGATGGACTGGAAGCTTTACTACTACTGAGATTACTACAAATCTGGAAGGAAGTTCGGAGTATGTTATTAGAACTCCAATTTCAACAACTACTGAAGGGTGGACAGGAAGCTTTACTACTACTGAGATAACTACAAACCTGGAAGGAAGTTCCCAACACGTGATTAGAACTCCGATTTCAACAACTACTGAAGGATGGACTGGAAGCTTTACTACTACTGAGATTACTACAAATCTGGAAGGAAGTTCGGAGTATGTTATTAGAACTCCAATTTCAACAACTACTGAAGGGTGGACAGGAAGCTTTACTACTACTGAAATTACTACAAATCTGGAAGGAAGTTCGGAGTATGTTATTAGAACTCCAATTTCAACAACTACTGAAGGGTGGACAGGAAGTTTTACTACCACTGAGATCACTACAAATCTAGAGGGAAGTTCTGAATTTGTTATTAGAACTCCAATTTCTTCTAATGATCAAACCGCAAGCTCTGCCAAAATTTCGAGCTCAAGTGAAACGTTTAGCTCAACTGAAATACCAGGCTCAAGTGAATTTTTAAGCACAGGGGAAAGATCAAGTTCTATTGAATCACCAAGCTCAAGTGATATATTTATCTCAAGTGAAACATCATTATCGAATGAAACACCAAGTTCGAATGAAATGTTAAGTTCAAGTGAATTGTCAAGTTCAAGTGAAATGTCAAGTTCAAGTGAAATTTTCAGTTCGAGCGAAACATCAAGAAGTGAAGTATCTAGTTCAAGTGAAATAGCAAGCTCAAATGAGATATCAAGTTCAAGTGAAACTCCGAACTCAAATTTAAATGAAGTACCAAGCTCAACTGAATTATTCAGTTCCAGTGGATTTTTAAGTTTGAGTGAAATTTCAAGCTCAAGTGAAGTATTAGTTGCAAGCTCAAACGAAGTGCCAAGTGAAGCACCAAGCTCAGGTGAAGAAGTTAGTTCAAGTGAAGCACCAAGCTCGAGTGAATTATTAAGCTCAAGTGCAATGTTAAGTACAAGTGAAATGTCAAGTACAAGTGAGATATCAAGTACAAGTGAGATATCAAGTACAAGTGAGATATCAAGTACAAGTGAGATATCAAGCTCCATTGAAATACCAAGTTCTGGTGGAATATCCAGTTCTAGTGGAATATCAAGCTCAAAAAATGAATTAAGCTGGAGTGAGTCATTTAATTCGACTAAAGTTTCAAGTTCAACTGAATTTAGTTCAAATGAAATTCCAAGCTCAAGTGAAATGTTAAGCTCAAGTGAAGTGCTAATTCCAAGCACAAGTCAAGTATTGATATCGAGCACTAGTGAAATATCAAGCTCAAGAGAAGTGTCAAGTACAAGTGAAATACCAGGTTCTAGTCAGTTATCCAGCTCAAATGAGTTATTTAGTTCAAGTGAAGTATTAAGGGCAAGTAAGCTACCAAACTCAAGTGATTTAACAATTTCAAGTGAAGAATCCAGTTCAAGCGAGATATTAAGCTCAAGTGAAGTAGTTAGCTCAAGTGAAATTTCAAAATCAAGCGGAACACTAAGTGAAGTATCAAGTGTAAGTGAAGAGGTTATATCAAGTAATATTTTAAGTTTAGGTGATAGGTCAAGCTCAAGTGAAGCTTCAAGTTCAAGTGATGTACCAAGTTCAGATGATGTACCAGTATCAAGCGAGAAGGGGAGTGTAACGACTGTGGGTTTAAATAGTTTAGGGGTTACAACCACTTCTTTAGAAATTTATTGGCCGATTCCAAGTCTTTCACTGATGACGCAACAGTATAGTTCTAATCAGGTCACGGAGGCGAGAGGCATAAATTCCAGGTTCGGAACAGCTATAATAACCATGGTTAGTCCTTCTTTCAGCAATATAAAGAGTTCTTCCTTTCTGACTCCCTCTGAGTTCAGTCATCTGACAGTCCTCGAGTCGTTTGAGGTGAAGTCGGATCAAGATCTGAAGTCTAGAGTACTCAATTCAGAGAATTATGATACGGACCTTGACGCTACACTAAGTTATACATCATTTGTGAACAATATAAGTGAATATGAAGAGAGTTCAGGAGTAGTAATTTCAAGCTTAAGCGTCAAATCTACACCAACGACACTTGGAATCTCGAACTCACTTACATCAGACCCCTTGGATTCAAGTAATACTTTTGTTTCGAATACAGATATGACATTTCCTAATTTTACTTTAGAGACAATGGAGGGTCAAGGAACGAGACCCTACATGACTTTGATTTCTATTTTATTGGCAAGTATTCCAATTCTTTTATAATTCGTTCAGCTTTTGTTTTAAATATATATTATCATCAGTCTTACTTTTTCTGATCTTGTCTTTTGTCACTTTATATTATCTATATAATCTATCATTGCTTTATATATTATCTTTATCCTTTTAAATGTGACCACCTAAAATTTCTTATAAATATTGTTATTATTACTGAAGGACTGAACATATTTACTCGGGATTGAATCTGGACAAAAAGATGTAGAAATATCCATGACTTCCACAAATCAAGAAGGTGCATCACTCTTTCAATTCTTAATTTATTGTTTTTTTTTTTGAATGGGGCAAAAACTTTATCAGTTTTTCTAATTTAGTGGGAATAGCTAGGTAACAACTTCTAACAAAACCGAAATAACAAAGCAATTACCTAGTCGTGTCGGTAGTCATATTTTAAAATAGACTCATGTTTTGGCAGCACTAAACCTGCTAAAACAGAATATTTTAGAAGACTGATGCAGCCATTTTTTTAAAAAAAAAAAATGCATAATTACCTAATTTCAAATATCTATTAAAGTCGACAGCAGTGTGGGTAATCTCGAGAAATGGATAAAAATAACTTTTATCCCTCCGACATTCTGCAATGGAAATTACTAGTTTTTGATACATATACGATATCTTACCAAGCATTGACTCAATAATAATTATATTCTTCTCTAATTTTATCGTGAACTTTTTTTACTTCTTTATTTCACTACCCACTATTGTAGCTCTTCTGTTTAGCTTGAGTTTCCTCTTCACCAGTGCCTTTCACAAAATACTTGGTCCCCCTTTTGAAATTTCAAGTTTCTGATTTACGAGTTCCACTGGGGAACGAAGGTGTTTTTCCCGGAATTTCCTTTTTTCTTTCTAGAAAGGTATATCGGAATGTACACTCCAAAGGTATCACGGAAGTCCTTTTTTTAAAGATATTACTCAAAAAAGCATATCTTTTGCTTGTTTCAATTATTGCATTTCCCAACAATAAAAGAAGACGTTGTGCATATAACCAAAACGGGTTATGCACAGGGCTACAATCAAATTAGGTTTGCATTAAACAAGTGAGATTCCATGCAGGGTGGACTAAATTTTATTTTTTGTAGATCTTTCTTATTAGATATTTTTATGACCTAATTAGATTGAACAATGTAGCTGGGTCCTGGTTTTTGATAAGAACAATTCTGCTGGTAAACCGTTTGATGTTTGAAACAAGGTTTCCACTAAACCAAATGCTAAAATTTTCTATTTTTTTAAGGCCCCTACACTTGGTGTGCTACTGTTAGTTCATCAATGTTCTAGAAGCTTGAAATTTAATACTTCTGTTCCCAAAAAAGTAAATATCTCTTTGAGAGTCATTGTTTACGAAAAAGGAAAAGCTTCCGTTCATGCATCAAATGCAGGAAAGCCTTATATCCAAAATAGTATCCTTAAAATAGAAAGATAATCTTGAAGAAAACGATACTAAATTATCCTGCTATTTAATTACGCATGAATATTATGACCACCCTTTCCGTTCTAACTAATGAATAAAACAATTTTTATATATTTCTATAGTCACAATATTCTCGTAAATACTTACCCTGGAAATTTCCCTGATATAAGGTGTCTTTTTTTTTAATAAATATTTACGCACCTTGGACTAAAATCACTATTAATTGACGGGGCTCTGTTCAAGACCTAAATACACCATATCTCCCTTTTTGGACAATCTTAGTCTTAAAAAGGAAATAGAAGACCCTATGGTCTCTTTGAATGGCTCCGACGGAATTCAGCCAACCTTTTTTAAAGATTTTCAATCTATAATTACATATCGAAAAAAAGTATATAAACCACAGCATATCCCAGTTTAGAATTGTAAAATTATCTTACTCCATTGATTCATTATGAAATTTTGGAAATTGTTACTTGCTACTAGTATTTTTGAAGCTGTAACTTCTGTTACAGTTGATGGATGTCAACCAGATGAAGAAAATCTTGCTAGAGGTCTTCAAGCAGATATTTGGAACGACGTTCCTTTAGATCCAAAAGGGGCCAATTCATTTTATCCACAAAAGGATGAATTGGAGCAGTATGTTCGAGCTATGGATGGAAGGGACCCAGCTGCAACAACCCATACCGGTAACAATGCTAATTACAATGGTCCGGATGAGGTCCCAAATAGTCCCCAAAATGGTGTGGTTTATGATGTCACAACAAACATCAGAAGGTTGGGTGTTAGACTTACTGGTTACTTGTATGCTGAAACATCTGGAACTTACAATGTTTCTTTATCGAGTGTCAACAACTTTGCAATGTTAACAGTTGGTGATGGTTCTGCTTTATCTTGCTGTAGTGATAGTCAAACATCTTTCGATGAAGGCTCCAATTGGGCTGTTGTTAATTATTTTAATGACTCTGACAGTAACTGGGGTGTTAACTATGAGTTGAAAGCTGGTTACTACTATCCAATAAAGGTACTTTATTATAACTCTTGGTATGGTCCTGCATCTTTTCATGTGGATGTTGAAAAACCAGACGGTACAACTGTCACAGGAACTGATGTTCCTTTCTACTACCTTGCATCAGCCCAGGATTACTGTCCAATTGAACCAACTACTACTACTATCCCATGGACTGGTTCTTTTACCACTACAGAAGTTTCTACTAACTCTGAAGGTACTGAATATGTTATCAAGACTCCTATTCCAACTACTACTGAACCATGGACTGGTACTTACACTACTACTGAACTCACATCTAATTCTGATAGTACTGAATGGGTTATTAGAACTCCAATTCCAACCACCACTGAGCCATGGACCGGGTCTTACACTACTACTGAAACTAGAACTAATTCTGATGGTACTGAAGTAGTCATCATGCCTCCAATTTCAACTACTACTGTTCCATGGACTGAAACTTACACTACTACTGAACTTACAACTAATTCTGATGGTACTGAATGGGTTATTAGAACCCCATCCGCTAGTTCAGAGAGTTCATCCGCTACCCCAGATATCCCAACCACCACTGAACCATGGACTGGTTCTTATACTACTACTGAAACTAGAACTAATTCTGATGGTACTGAAGTAGTCATCATGCCTCCAATTTCAACTACTACTGTTCCATGGACTGAAACTTACACTACTACTGAACTTACAACTAATTCTGATGGTACTGAATGGGTTATTAGAACCCCATCCGCTAGTTCAGAGAGTTCATCCGCTACCCCAGATATCCCAACCACCACTGAACCATGGACTGGTTCTTACACTACTACTGAAACTAGAACTAATTCTGATGGTACTGAAGAAGTTATCAAGACTCCAATTCCAACTACTACTGTTCCATGGACCGGTACTTATACTACTACTGAGCTTACTACTAATTCCGATGGTACTGAATGGGTTATTAAAACTCCTACTGATACACCAGATATCCCAACTACTACTGAACCATGGACTGGTACTTACACTACTACTGAACTTAGAACTAATTCTGATGGTACTGAATATGTTATTAAAACCCCAACTGATACACCAGATGTCCCAACCACCACTGAACCATGGACTGGTACTTACACTACTACTGAACTTAGAACTAATTCTGATGGTACTGAATATGTTGTCAAGACCCCTACTGGTGTTCCAACTGTTACTGAACCATGGACTGAAACCTACACAATTACTACTTGCTCTGGTACTAAAGGTTGTGCTGTTAAAACTCCTTCTGGTGGTGTTACTGTTACCACAACTGTCCCATGTGAAGGTGATTCTTATCAAACTACTACTACTGTTGTTGAAGGTGTTTCTTATGTTGTTATTGGTACTCCAGCTCCTAAATCCACTTACATTTCCACTGTTTCAAAAGATTCAGGTGATTTTGTTATTACTACTGTTACTACCCAAAGTGTTTCAGTTCCAGCAAAATTCAGCCCAGCTACTAGTACTAAGACTTCAGGTGCTTCTATTGAACACAACACCGCCGTTTCTTCTTCAGCTGGTGGTTCCAATGTTCCAGTCAGTATTGCTGTTGCTGAAGGTCAAGCTGGTAAACTTGGAGTTGCTATGTTTTCTGTCTTAGCTTCATTCTTCGCTGGTTTATTTTAGATATATCCTAATATGTGTTCTTTTGTTATTTTTTTAGACTTTCTTCTTTTGATTTTACTCCTTTTTCGTTTGACTTCTTAGTCAAGTATGTTTCTATCGTATATTGTATATTCAATAAATGTTTTTTTTATTCTATTTGTACTTATTCTCTTTAACGAAAAACAATTCTTCGTCAGAAGTTTGTTCAGAACACAGAAATACAATGTAAGTTAGAAAGATATTTGAATTCTGTTTGAAATCCAATGTGAAGTAATATAAATGTTTATATCATTTGTGTGATTGCAAGGGCCCAAGCTTTTCAAGCAGAAAGGGATATTCTAGTTAGGAAAAGAGAGAAACAAAAAACTCGAATATGAGATTACATTAATGGTATATATTTGGAATACTAAGTTATTCCTTCTACTGAGATATATAGTGAATAAATTAAAGAAAGTCACTATTTTTCTAAGATTTTAAATACCTATGGGTCTGGAAATCCCTTGAAAACATTCAAAACTTTGAAATATGCTTTGAATTACTAAAATAGAGTAATCTTTTCAGTTCCTCTCATTTTCTTCGATCCAATATCTGACATTACCTGATTAAAGCATATTTAGAATCTCAAACCTTTGTTCTTCAAAGTAATCCTCAAATTTCAATACCTCCGGGAAAATGGTTCCAAGAAAAGTGGATGAAGTTCTCCTCCTTTTGGAAGTAAGCAGCCCTTTCTCTTAGGATTTACCCTTTCAGTTTTTTCGGAATTACCAGGTCATGAGCCCTTTTATACATAGGTAAATCTCAGCAATTATAATCGCTCCAAACCGTAATCGAATATTACCTTTCGTACATTTACGCGCGGTGCATGGTTAATTTCATCTTAGCTTATTGTTTGAGTTTATCTTTTTTTATTTTTTTATTTTTTTATCTTTATTTTTTGATTATTTTGGGCCATGTTGTTTATTGCCGGGTCTTTTAGATTCAGGGTTTCGTACTTGGAATATGAAAGAGTCGTCAGTGAAATTTCACTTGTTCGTAATTCGTGTATTGAAAATAAACTATTAACAGTAGATACTCAGATTTGATGATGGTGGAGTCAAGAGTAACTTTGAATTTTTTTTCTCTGATATTAGGTCATAAAACATCAAGTTAAATCCCTGGAAGAATTTAACTGAGGTAATCTGAGAGCATAGTGTAAGATGATTAACAATTTTTTCTGCCACTTGTGATATTAAAAGGGAATCAAGTCTAAAGGATTCGCTTTGTATATGATCTAAAAATGTTCCGAAATCTATTATAGGAAATGAAACTTTCATACAAAGCTTGAGGCATGCAAGACTTATGACGGAATGGGAATAAGTAAAATGTATATCAATAACATACTGGTTGAATTCACACAAATATGTAGTCATGTTTTTCAATAACTCTAGTTGCCTCTCTGTAACTTCATATGAATTCAAGAGAATACCCAAGTATATATCAATAAATATGTCGTATGTAGGTGATATCACTCTCCATTCTAACACATTCAATACATGGTTTTCCATTTGCATGAAATGTTCTTTGGTGTATGTTTCTGCACAAAGATACCTAAGGTCTTGGATCTTAAAACCTTTCAGCCTGGAACCAAGACTCTTCAAACTAATCCATAAAGAACATAACCCCAATAACTGATGATGCTCCTTCCTCACAACTCTCTTGGAGCTATATCTATCTATCAAATTGACAGTTTGAGGAAAGATTGAATCTGGAAAATGAAATTGAGTTATTATATCAAACAAGTAATCGAGTAGATAAGCTCTTGCAGAGAGGTTAATTTCAGGCTGCTCCATAATGAAACTTAACCTAGGAAATGTATCTGGTTCTGATTTTAAAGAGGTTTCTAAATTCTCAAGGTCATATTCTTTGTAATCTTTAAATTGATGATTGAAATCCATTGGGACTATCTTCTTTTGGTGAATGCTTGAAAACATTATACTTTTAAAGGAACTGAAATTTTTTAGAAATGATTCATCCATGTAACTACTGTATTTTCCGAAAACACGATTTCTTTTTGTGATGACGAATCTCTGTAAGAAGAAATTGGGCAATTCACTTTCTCCATTAAGAAATTAAAAGAGTATTTCGGGTATTTTTGTATGCTGCAGCACCTATATTTTACTTAAAAAATATATAGTGTTTCAGGCGTCAAATACTTGCATATTTCTCAAAATGGAAAAAGATATTTTTAAGCTCAATAATGCAAAACTTCTTATAAAAATTAACAAAAGGAAATTGTTTCTTTCAATTTAAAAGAGGTTTATACAAAATACCCCATTATTCACCATACTATGTCATTCGAGAGACATTCGGGAAAAGTTTCATCAAAAAAAAAAATCATACGACTGAAAAGAAAAAGAATGATGTAAATGAATGCTGCTTTTGTCCTTTTTTTGGCTTGTTCCGCCAATTTTCGGATTTTGTGAGATAAAAAAAATCAACTCAAAAATAAATCCGAGCCGATTTTTTGCATCATCCCCTATCAAAAATAGGGAAATTTCTTTAATCTTTATTTGTCCCAGAAAAGAGTGGCGACAGGGATGAGTATAAGTATTTGTGGACTTTATTGACCTTTTTGATGCCCTTGACCGATAACAAGAACAAGCCCCTCATCGATGAATTATAAAATCTTAGATTGATGGCTTGACTGGAGTGCTACTTTTGACCTCGTCAACTGAGATATCTATACATCTGGTACTCTTCAAAACAGTGCCTTTGGAAATATGAACATCAAAATCCATTAATACCTAAAGAAGCACCACTTGTATAACTATTATAATAGGAAAACCCATCCGAATTAATTACAGTTTACAACCATGTCAAGTTTAAAAGCCTCAATATACTTTTTTACATTCTTGTGGGTCCAACGCTTTTGCTTTATGGTTCTAAAGCTCCTCCAGAAGATCCCAAATTCGTTTGTGTGTAAAAGAAATTCTTCACTTAAATAACTATTTCTCCAAAACTCTACGGAAAAAAACTGATGGTTCTGTGCAAGTCTGATTCACTGATTTGACTCGGATTAAATAATAGGCTTTCCGCTTTTGATCTGTTAATCCAATAGACCTTCTCAAAGAGGGCTAGTGAACATATAATTACGAGGGACCTATGCGTGAATAGTTCTACTTCCCTAACCCCGAACAAAGGTGCGAAAGCCCTAATTTACCCCTTATTGATGGGCTCATAATATAACGTTTCCATTGATCGCATGAAAAATATCTGACAAATTAGGAGAGTGACTGTGATTATTAGGGGTTCACGGTGTAAGCAATTCTATAGCGAAACCGTTTGTTATTTAGCTAAAACTATTCTTCAAACTAACTTCGTCCAAAGTAATTTTTTTTTATTCGACCCCACAAACGGCTGAAAGTTTATAATTACAAGATCTGATGAATAACAGTAGAAAGCTCTTCAAAGTGTTTCAAAATATTATAGACGTGGATGCGAGGAGAATTTAATAAGATTCGCTGAGTAGCTCACAAAATTAGGTAAGCATTAGACTTTTCGGTCAGTAAGTCGTAAAGGCTATTATAGCAATCTTGATAATCATGTTCGTCATTTTAAAGATTTATTTCATCTATCATCGGGTTCTTGTTTTTCTTGGATTATCTCTAGTAATTCTAATTTTGTGATGTGAGAAAAAAATTATATGTTTAACTTTCAAATCTATCGGAAACAAAAGTATAGTTAATGTTGTATAGTGAATATAAGAAGGAAAAGATAGCAACCATTTTTTAAAAAAGGAAAGTATATACGGTGATAAATAGAATTTGGTGAACATTTATTAACAACGCACCAATAATCAAACTCAGATAATTATTCTTTAGAGTGCCAAACTTTTGGATCTCATCAGCATTGGAATCAGTTCTTTGTAAAGTTCTAGTATTAGAAGTTATGCCAGAATCCTATAAATTTTCACTTAAAGACTTAATGATCAATGATGTATAGTTCTTTGATAATAATTCAGAGAATATCACCTGACTTCCTTTACCGAGGATAATACCTCTATAATCAAGGCTTTGGGCTATTTTTCATATGAATTTAATATTGTGGAATCATTAGCAGAAATCAGTTGTCGAATAGTAGTGTAGTAAAGATGTTAAGATACAAATTTAATAAATCTTGAATGCCTCTATTCTTTCTTGAATATAGAATAACCGGAATGTCGCAGTTCCGAAGCTAATATCAACACAATGTCGTAAGACGAAAAAAATTTCTTGTACAAAGATGGTAAGTGTATGTAGTTTTAGTTTTTCGCCCATCGGATACCATTAAAACTTTATCTCTTCTGGAGGTCTCTAGACTCGGTATATCATATTCTCGGATATTATCACAAGAAACCTTTTGCAACATCTCGATATAACGAAAAACCACAAAACCCAGATAAAATCTTTGAGAAAGAAGCATTCTATCTTTGAAAAAAACATAATCTCTGGTGTTGTTGAAACCTGGGCTTTAAGGTTACTCTTCTTGGAGTCTAGTATCTTGAAATGGGAGATAGCCGGGTTTATCAACATGGGAGATAACCGGATCTTTTGTGGGAGATAGTCGGAGTGTGATGAGCTGACAAATCAATTGAGAAGTATTTAAATATCAAAAGAGAACACTATCTTTTATCAATCGGGTTCTTCTTACGACTTTTGAGCGTGAAACGTATAACTAACTCGTTATGTCAAATTTTCTTATAACCGGAGGTAACAGAGGTATTGGCCTCGAACTTGTCAAACAGGTATCAAATGCAGGTAATACAGCTATTGTTACTGTAAGAGATACTAGTAAAGCTGTTGAATTGTCAAAGATTCCAAATGTTAAAATTATTCAACTCGATATGGAAGCCTCTGAGGAGGAATTTAAAAAAGCTTTTGAAGATCTTGATGATTTGGCACCAAGTGGAATTGATGTGGTTATTCATAACGCCGGAGCTAACAGTTCCAATGTATTGTGTCCCACACAAGAATATCCATTAT
>JANIVJ010000040.1:0-93822 GCA_030555785.1 Yamadazyma kanchanaburiensis | reverse complement strand
GACTCATCTTATTAAACACTAACTTAGAATCTTCTAGAAATCTCTATATCACGTGATGTCACACGTGACCAATATCTACAATCATCAATATCTATAACCTATGAGTTAGATTACTCTAACAAAAACCTCCGGTATTTCTTCTTTAAAAAAGAAGCTGAGGTTTAATTTGTGTTATTCTAATATTAGATGATTGAGCCATTATGAGTTTTATTATTGAGATATATAAAAGTAATCAAAACAATGAACTTAGAGAATCTTTACTCCAATCTGAAAGCCGACTCCTGACCCTCTTACCTCATTCCTGTTAAAATTCCATTCTTTGCCTTAATTCTGCAGATCTCAGCTAAGTGTATTTCTTTTATTTAGCCAGCTATACAAAACCAAACTCTATATTTTCTCATGTGATCTAATTTGATAATCATTTACTAGCTTTCAAAATAATCTAACGTAAGGATTTATTAATAATAGTAATATTTGATAGAATACTTGTAATTAATAATGTTTATGATGATGATAACTTGATGATTGAAGGAGACTATGAGATAATTCTAGCACTGTTTGGAAAACAAATGGAAACTGTGGCCATGGCTTCAAAAACGTTAGTAACTCATGTAATATAGCTTTCACCAGAATCTCTGCAATGCAGCTAAGTTCCAGCAATATCTCACTAACCTTTCAAGTCCCAAGGTAGAGGGAATAATTACTCCAAAGTGGCTGCGAAGTAAAATAATTTCAAGAATCTCGTAAAGAATCTTTTCAAAACCCTGGAGTAAAGTGGTTGTTAGGCTGTTTGTAGTAAATATTCTCGTCTTGAAATGTAGAAATTGACGTTTAATACTGATGATTTAAAACGTTTTTATTGGTTACTTATTGTAAATTCCAACACACAGTACATTTTCGATAAATCTCTTCTCTATATAACCGTAAAACTGCAACCAAATGCCAACTCTCTTATTGTCTGATATCCTCAGTAACCAATTGCTGTACCTTACCCAATTCAAGCTCTGTAGTATATGTTAAAAGATTAATGCTAGCACTTTACGATAACTTGATATTCTTTATTCATTAACATTACACTAACAAGTTTAAATCAACAAAAACATCTGATACTTTCCCTTTGTTAGAATAACTAACTGAATGGTTGGTTTTAGTTATTGGTTAAGTCATATCACGTAATTTAGAACATAAATGTGACTGAATATCTAGATAAAGTAAAAGACATATAGATAGCTCGAATTGAATAAATTAATTAAAGGATTATGCTGGTGGGAGCTTGTTTTAAATGGCCTCTATGAGTAGAGATTTCCTAACAGAAATCCCTCAAGCTCAAGTTCTCGTTTGACTTGAATAATATATCCAGAAGCTTGAACTCTTACGAGTAAATATGGAAATTTACTAGCTGCTGCCTTCAGCAAGTACACTGATTTTAATATATATATCTTTCTGATTTTTATTCATCAATATATGCAACATAAATCAAGTATTCTATATATTTGACAAGTGAGAGACCCTTGCTCACTCTCTATATATTTGCTAACCATTAATTCATTAATTCAACTGACTGTCGTGCTTTGCTTCAATCAATTTGACATTCATAATTCCATCTATGTGACAGAAATCTGTGTTTTCATTGTTTCACAGCTCTTTAACGTTGTTTTAAGAAACTTTCAGTAATAGAATGCCAAATATGGCCTCCTTCAAGATGTACAATAATGCCTATTATAATAATAGCTGCACTACCACACACTACGCAGTCTTTGTACTTGAAGCTTAAGGTTTGCATGTAAAAATCGAGAATATCTACCACAATTCTTGGAAATATAACTTCAAACTTCTTAACTAACACATTTTCTAAAAACCCCATATCCATACTTCTGGATTTGTTCTTTAAGATGAACAGTATTAACATGTGGAACTTGAGCTTCAATTTGTGGTTGTCTAATATCTGATGATTCAGCCATTATAATAATATTTATTTATTGATATAAAAGTAATAAAAAGGATGATCTCTGTTAGGAAATCTCTGCTCTATATATAGTCTATCTAATTTGCCACCATCATAACTATTATTAGTAATGAACTATGACTCATCTTATTAAACACTAACTTAGAATCTTCTAGAAATCTCTATATCACGTGATGCCACACGTGACCAATATCTACAATCATCAATATCTATAACCTATGAGTTAGATTACTCTAACACATACCAGTTTGAATCTTAATGCAAGTTGCTTTATAACCCATTGAGCAGATTTTGAGTAATCGAAGGAAAGAGCCTTACTAGAAAGGATAATCAATCGAATCTTGTTGAAATCTGATGTTTTCGATAATGTACTAATAAGAAACTCAAGTTCTGGTTAGGATAGTATAACTCAACTTGCATTCAAGGCAATAATGATTGCACCAACTGTTGTACATTTCAAGTTCACAAGTTTTTAGTTATAGTCTACATATTGAAATCAATTTACAACCAGTATTTCAGCCAAATGATCGATTTTGGAATTACCAATAAAGATCAAAAAGTAAACCAAGGCGACCAATAAGTGGTGGAGGTAGTTAAGAACGCATTTCTACATGATATAAGATGGTGATCACCTCATTTAGTTATTTCTTATATAAAGTCCCAAGGAATTGCTGCAACTGTTTTAAATTCTCTTGAATATAGTTCAAAATGATATATTGTGAAATGACTTAAATATATAAGAGACTTTGAAGGGTTATGATAAAAGCTGACAAAAAAAAAGCCCAAGGCTTGCTAGATTAGTGGATTCATTTTCAAAACGATGCTTTATTGTATGTATTTATATATATCAATCTATAAATAAGTCAATGGAACTAAGTTTCGCCTCTGTAAAGTTATAAAAAGGTCAATGTAGAATGCGCTAACTCAATAATGATTAATTATGGTGTTTAGGATGTAGTAGAAGTGATATTACTATTCTAAACCTAGTATAGCATGAGCAATTTAAAACTGACCTAAGATGAAGATAGAAAAACTGAAAAAGGTAAAAGTAACTCTTGATTAAGAGTTAATCCAATTTCCTCCAGTCTGGTACATACAGAGTTTGCGGCTTTCCAAGGAAAATATATAGAAAGATGAATGCTTCAGGGTACTGTGATGAAAGATACAAATATGCTGGATAAATTGCTCTAAGGTATTTTTGTTATAAAAACTAAGCGAACGGAATTGAGTAGCTTCTTTGCCCCAGTAGTTAAGGATCTAGAAGATCTACTAAGCTAACTAGGTGCTTTATTGAGCCATAGAGCTGAAAATCACGCCATTTGCAAATTTATTCTGTTAGAGATAAAGTAAGAAGTGAAGAATGTGTTATTCAGCGACCCATATATCTATCAGATAAAAAACACGGGAACGAAAAGTAATGGTTGTAGTGTTACAGATAGTCTGGGAGTGTAGAGGAGCTTAATTGAATCAAAAGAAACTAAATATTATCAAATTGAATCAAATGGCAGTCATCCAGCTGAAAATCAGCGAATGGAATGAAGAAATGATAAAAATATGATATAAGAGAGATAATGAGTTGGTGATGGTCTCCTGATGGAATGGATATTTCTTAAAAGAAATAGACGTTTCGAGGGTATAAATGGTATTAGATTCAATTATCTAAGATCTTTGCGTATTGGTTCTGTGTTTGTTCCAATTTGTTTTTAAAATTTAAGTTATATCAATAAATGGGAACTCCAATAAGTTCGAGTTCTGTATGTTGATAAAGTTTATGTTAGAGAAAAGAAGGAAAAGATAACTGAAACTAAGGAAAATAAAGGCACTAGTGGACGAAAATGAATAATGAGTAAGAGATTGAATATTAAAGATAAGAGAGATAGGGAATCGGTGATATTTAAAGAGCAATCTCAATAAACTCAATAAAGGCTTTGTTCTTTTCAATGGATATCAATAAAAATTTATTAAAATAATTTCTGATCAGCTGAGAATGTAAGTTTCATGTTAAGCTCAAGTCACGTTTGGTAGTTTTGTATTCATTAAATAAAACTGGCAAAGTATATAATAGTCCATCGCTGAATGTTATCAAACTCTTTAATACTCTTAGCTGGGCATTGGTGGTGATTTAATGTAATAGGGTTTGCGTAAGAAATGGTAGACTTTGACAGGGCTGGCCGAAGCATAAGTAAAAGTAGATGCAGTGGAGTCTAAACAGAAAAGTGAATGAAGGATAAAGAGAGAAATGTATTCGTCAAAATTTGGCATGGAGCTCAAAAGGGACTATAATACTTGAGGTTTTGTAAGGAATCACTCTTTCTTATAGATATAATATATATTTGTTTGTATTATAAAGATGATGATTGAAGCAGCTTTGAAAATAAACAGAATCAATTAATAGGCCCTTTTACTTTTAATAGTTCCTATCTCAAGAGAGGAGTTCAGTTTTATAGTTGAATATCATGTTTTCTGTATTGATTCTGTTTTTTATTATGCTCAACTCAAAACACTATTTGTATTAAATAGTAGCAGAAATAACTAATATCTGGTTGAATTTCCCTTTTCTCTGGTCTTATACCGATACTCTACTACCACTATTAAGTGTGGTTTAACAAAAAGCTGGGTCGGTAGACTATCAAAATACAGTCAATCTTTACTTTTACCTATATTTTCATGTTTCTTTCCTTATTTGACCCATTTTTGGAGAATGTAATAGATATTACCGAGGAACAAGTTAATTTACAAGAAAAAATTCTTTGATTAAGGTATATTGATATTCTTGTTGTCATCATATTCATTTATTATTTTCTTTAGTACTAATTTTATATCATTACACCACTATATAATTCATATAGCCCATAGCATCTATAAGCGATTTAACAAGGAAAATAATTTATGAAAAACTTTAATTTAAATTATTAGACTACAGAAATATGACACATATACCCCATATATACCACTATTTGTCCACCCATTTAAAACTCAACTTGGTGAGGTGAAGTGTATTGATCAACATTGAAATGAGAACCAATTCATATATAGTTATTTACATAAGTATGTATGAATAGTAGTTAGTTTTCGTAATGCAAGCAATCGCCTGATTTGAATTTTATTTAATTGTCATTGTTCAGATCGACTTCTTGGTCAAACAAACTCAATCTCATACTTTAAACAATTGAAGCATTTTAGGTTTTACCATGTGGCATACGTAGTTATTTTTTTGTCTATGGATACTAATTAATAACAGCTTAACTGTGAGTTTTTTGTCTATTTTCTTGAATATTTTTGTTCTGCTTTAATACTTGATTGAAATGTGGTAAATTTTGATTCTAGACCAGTATTTTCCTTTTTGGAATAAATTTAGTATCCAAATGTGTGGAAAAAAAAAAGACTGGCAACATCAAGCGAGCTTTCTTATTTAAGCCATGTAAGAGAATAATTTGGATCTATCCCAAGACTTCACAATTTAGACAGTGGTAATGTGGTGTAATTTTTTTGGACTTAATTGGACAATTCATAGAAACTTTCAAGTTTGAAGCAAGATTTCGAAGGCCCGAATAAGCAAGATATTTTTATGTACCAACCTGCAGTTTTTGCATGAACTCTTCAGAGAAGGCTTTCGGCTTGTGAAATGGGAAGACTGGTAGAATTTTCCTTAATTATAAATTTCCTGGAAGCTTATAATTACTTGAAGCATCACTTTGTGACAATTACTTTTCTTCTATGCAACCTGTTTTTGGGCTGAAAAAATTAACAAAAGTCAATTCAAACAACTCTTAACAAAATTCGAAATTCACTCCAATGTTCAAAACATTTCTGACTAAATCACATTACAATAGGTTTTTCTAATATCAAAAAATAATGATTTTGGAATTGTACTAATAGAATGTTATGTTCAATAAATTTTTCAGTTCTTTAATTGAAGTCGTCAGACAAATAATTTCTCTTTGTGTATTACAACACTTTATTGGATAGATTGGTGATAGCATTTCATTCTTATATTAAACAATCACTATCAAGAGGATTTTGGTTTAGTTTTTTTTTCATTTAAAAGCTTAGACTTCGTGAACTAATGTTTCATCCACGATTTGAATTTCTTAAGTTTTGGCAAACTTTTTTTTAAAGATAGATTAATCTTTCAACATTTTTGAGAGCCTTCTTGCGTACTGTAATGTTTGGAATCATATTTGTTAGTCTCCGCTAGATTTTTATTCTGAACCTTTTTGAAAAAGAACGGGACATGAAGAACTTCATTTGACAAATAATCTTTTCATCCTAATTATCCAAGATGATGTTTCACGATGAGAGGAATCCACACCAATAGTTTAAAAAGTTTTTCTCCAAGGTTGGAGAGCCCATTATTAATTTCTTTTTTTTTTAAAATAGTCTCATTTTTGGAAGATCAAGTGGTTTCTATTTGAATAATTAGTAATCTATTCATACACTGTTCATTAATAAAGAATGGAATTGATAATTTACTCAGTACTTTCAAAAATTCCTTGGTCATTTTTGATACAGGATATTCTGCTTTTTCAGTAGTTTGTCACACTAAAAATGCCTCTGCATAATTCAAATATCGTGCACAACATTTGGAAACGAAATAAGGTAAAACATGTAATAGAAATTCTTGTTTTGAATTTTGATTATCAATTATGGACAGTAAATTTTTCTTGCACACCTACAATATTATTGAGGGTACGATTTTGTGAAATTTGCAATTTTGGTTACATAAATGTATCCAAAAAAAAAAGAATATGCTTGAACTCTCAAAAGTTTACTCAGATCAATTGTGATACTTTCTTGCAAACCTTGAATCCAAATATTCCTTCTATCTTTTCAATTAAAACTTAAGTACTTTCTCTCATTCCTTACTAATTACGAACACTCCTCCCAAAATCACTCTCATTCCCAGTCAAACAATATGTTTACGTGAATGACAATTATCAATAAAGATTGTTGTGCTATATTATAAAATCAATATGTATGTCAGGTGAAAAAGAGATGAAAAATCCAGAAAAATATCACTAAATTGATACTACAGTATTAAAGAAATCGCCTCTTCGAATACGAGTAAGAAGAGTAGCCATCACATCTTGCATGGTTCTGGTCCATTATAAAAGATCAGTTCTGTTCGTGATAATATAGAGTAGTTCTCAGAATAGAATAGTTTGCTTCTCAAGATTTCAGCGGGGTGAAAAAGAACGCACCGCGGAGCAGCGCAAATATTTCAAATGTTTAGAACAAGAACAATTCCAAGGGATAATTTTATGAAATTTATACCCAGAAGAACATATGCTGTTAGACAAGAACATCAATCTCCTTTAGACTTTTTACCCAAGAAGGGTAAAAAACCTTTCTTCAATTGGAAAACGATCGCAGTATTTGGCGCCATTGGTGCTGGTGTTTCATACAGTGAAGTTATCTTGGATACGTATGCCGATATCACAGAGACAAAGGAAGATGATGAATTATTACCTATTCAATTAAGATACAAAATGACTAAATTACCTATATACGAACGTCTCAATCACAATAAGAATCATTTGAAGTGGAAAAGACTCGAAACATGGGAAGACTTGGATCATAATATTTTAGATAAGCAAGACTTTTCTAAGAAAAGCAAGAAAGAGACATCAAACACATCAGAAGACAGGCAATCAATGGTTTCACACACTTTGGCTAAACCAGGAGGATTCTTGATCAAGCCAGTTATATTTCACAACGATGAGACAAATGAAGGTGTGACTATTGTGCATGCTGGTTATAAACTATGTGGTTACCCATTCATAGTCCATGGTGGTATTTTGGCTACTATTCTTAATGAAACATTCAAGAGAAATGCTGCATTGTCGACAAGCACATCATCTGGATACAAAGGAGACTTCAAGGTAGAGAACTTATCAATTTCATATAAATACCCTTCTTTTGCCAATCAATTTCTTATCATTAAAACCCACAAGATTCCAATAGAGAATGAGAATGAAAAACTTGTGAAACTTGAAAGTATAATAGAAAGTGAAGGAGGTAAAACATTAGTTAAGGCAGAGGCGATCGTGCATGACACTGGTTTATACTCTAAAACCTTAAAGTCTTCAAATTCAATTAAGCTGTTTATAGGTCTTTAGTAAGTAGCTTTATACAAATAAAATAGTTAGGAAAAATGGTAGATCAAACTTTATCCAAGTGTAGGACGACCTGTACCCCGGATCGGTGCAGCATGCGCGATGAGCTAGACCAACTCACACTATCAAAACCGAGATGGGCGAAAATTTCAATATCGCAAATGGTGGATTCAGTTGCAAAGCAAATAGAAATCGTATCGATAAACGATACCAAAGCCGAAGATTCAGAACCAGTAGTACCGCATGAACGTCAGATTGTTGACGATGTAATTGCAATTTGGAAAGAAGACTCCGATACAGAATCATTTGGTGTTAGCAAACTTCATAGTATAGTTAAGAAACGTCATCCGAACTGGTCTGTTTCAGAAAAGAGAGTTAAAACATTATTAAAAAAGTTTGGTTTGTCCAATAATGCAAACCAACAGTTTAATTATGCCAGTGAAATCACTTCTCTCACTGATGATAGTTTAGAATTACCTGAAAAGGTGAAAGTTATCATGACCACCAAAAGAGGTAAAGGTTTGTATGCTAAAACAAACATCAAAAAAGGTGAGCTCATCTGGGAAGAGGAACCTTACTTCTTCATACCGCCATTGGCTAACTTGAAGTTGATAAAAAATGGAAAAGCATGTACATATTGTGGAAGATTACTCACAAATGCCAGAAGCTCATCTGGTACTTCAGTACTAAGAGGTTTGGATTGTAGTGGCTGTCCAGACATTTGGTGTTCAATGAATTGTAAAAAGAGAAATGGTCCTTTACATAATGTTCTTAAACACTTGTCAAAAGGTCACCAAAAGATCATTAATTCAGAGGCCTTTTTAGAACTTGAGGATTATTGTATCAAAGAACAATGGAATGCATTATATGCCATTACTTTGATTTATGCCGAAATTGTAGAAGATAAAACAAAAGAGAAAGGGGATTATTTCAAGTCTATGGCTAGAGTTTCCCAAGCTACAAGATATAAGGCATTAGACTCATCTGCTGGCTCTTTTGATAGCTTCACCGGAGGGGCATTATTTGTACAAGAACAACAAGAAAACCTCTGGAAAGAAGGTTACTCAAAGTTCTCAAAGGTATTCCCTAATGCTATTGGAAGTGGAAACATTAATTATGATGAATATTTAATGATGTTAGGATGTTACAATATCAATAATTTGGATTCATGCGTTTTTAGAATCCAATCCCACTTGAATCATACTTGCGATCCTAGTGTTGATGTAGAAACAACTCCAAATTCAAGACCAGACGGTATCAAAGTTTTTGCGAAGAAAGATATCAAGGCAGGTGAAGAACTTACTACAACTTATGTCAACCCTGCGCATACCGTTTTACAAAGACAAAGGGAATTGAGAGCCAACTGGGGGTTTACATGTTCTTGTAACAAGTGTAAGGAAGATCTCAAGACACAACAAAAGAGACAAAGTTCAGGTAAGAAGACAAATACAGAAAAAGCAGATATCAGAAAGATGTTAAATGCCACTAAAGAAGAAATCGGTGATGAGGGAATTGAGTTGGAAATCCCTACCGATCATAATGGTGAAAGAAGAAAATCAGTCAGGTTTGATGAAAAAGTAACAGTTAGCGAGTAAGTAGTCCCTTGATTGTTATATAAGTATATAGTAATGAAACACTCATCACACTTTTTTCTCAGTGTAGATTACGCGGATTCCCCAGATTGATGCTTGTAAGGGAAGCTAAAAAGAAGTTAAGGGATCACATAAAGCTGGAGTTATCCAGGTTATCATCTGAGTCCATAGCATCACAATCCGGTCGTATATATTCCAAGCTATTCTCCTATGAAAAGTTCGCTTCATCTAAGAAAGTAGCGCTATACATGTCCATGCCCCAAGAGGTCCAGACATTGGAAATCATAAGGCACTGCTTCAAACAAGGGAAAGAAGTTTATCTCCCCAAATGTATTTTTGAAAAGGTAGGTGAGAGGAAGCGTAATCACTTGCATATGCTTAAAGTGGAGACATTTGAAGATGTGCTAAACCTCAAACCCCAAGGAGCCTATAAGTTGTTAGAACCTATAGATGGAGAGAACATAATGGACTTTGGAGGATTGGACCTTATAATACTACCCGGAGTAGGATTTGGACATAATGGGGAGAGAATTGGCCACGGTGCTGGGTTCTATGATGAGTTTTTATCCACATACTCCAAGACTCATAACAAGAAACCGTTTTTAATCGGCGTTGGTTTAAACGAACAGATAGTACATCAAATACCAGTGGAGAAACACGACTGGCCTTTAGATTGTATAATAACACCACAAGAAATTATTCAGAATTAAAATGTGTATGAAGATTCACGTGAGTCATCAGTATATTGTATATATAAATAAATAAATAATAATTACAGGTATGTGTTTGACCTAACCTACATACATCCCAATCAAACAATTACCCAACATTCGATCCACACTTACCCATGCATGGTATTTATTGAATAAGGCAGTACCATCTCTTCCTGCACATTTCATTAACTCCTTTGGACCCCCCGGATGGAAATTTATATACGGCGTTATATTGAAAACCTTTCCATTGATGCATGTCCAGGCATCCTCTATTTTGTTATGGTGTTTCAATTCTTCCTTGGTAACTTTGACATACTGTGGAGGTGGAGTATTTAGTGGA
Organism: Yamadazyma kanchanaburiensis; assembly: GCA_030555785.1. Classification (NCBI taxonomy): domain Eukaryota; kingdom Fungi; phylum Ascomycota; class Pichiomycetes; order Serinales; family Debaryomycetaceae; genus Yamadazyma; species Yamadazyma kanchanaburiensis. Next base: position 83,095 of record JANIVJ010000040.1, on the reverse strand, counting down.
ACACCTCTAAGTTTATATTTCTGTGATGAGTTATTAAGGTGAGCCCAATCCAAAGGAGAATGACCTGGTTCTAGAACAACCTTCTGACGTCTTGCATTTGCAGCCAGAGATGCCGGCGTTAATGAAGCACCAGCTCTCTGTGCAGAATTAGGAGCTGGAAACAATGAGTTAGGCATAAAAAATAAATCCGCGAATCATCTGAGATCAAGGAATAAAAATAATACATTGTCTATAAATCATATATATTTATTTAGTTACATTGTTCTGTTCAACTCTTTCGTAGTACAACATATAAACACTGGTAGTTTCACAAAGAACAGCAGCTTTTGAAACTTCAGTAATGAGCGAGTCACTAATTCTCCAGTAAGGATTTTTCATGAGACTAGGGATCTTCTTAACTTTAACATTCTTTGGAGGTTCTGGTTTTGCTTCTTCTTTCAATCTTTCATTAATTTGATCAGAGAAGTCTTGTCCAAAATAACCTTGCTCAACTTCTTGAACGGAGAATTCAGCTGGTGTTGTTAAACCAGAAGGAATAATTTCTTCAATCTTGATATTCTCTGGATCAGCTTGGAAAACTGAAGGTCTACGACCCATAACATTACTGAACTTTCTACGGAATGATCCTGGAGGTTCAGGAATATTTTCCTCGTTCAAAGAAGCCATTATATCAGCTCTATCGGAAGTAGAAGATAAGGTTCTTTGACTTCCTGAAGCATCACCATCAGAGGAAGAAGAAGAAATAGCAGAAGCCCTTCTGTACTTCGTGGTAGTATTAACTTCTTCATCATCTTGACCGATTGCTTCATCAAAAATTTCTGGTGATAACTTGATAATCAATCCATCTTTATTTTTGACATACAAAGGTTTACGCTTGTAACATTCATAATGACCTTGAGTGTGAGAACCTTGATGACGAATCATAGCTTTTAATCTATATTTGTAAACATCGTTATCATTGAATTTAAACTTTTTGAAATGATTAATTAAATCATCAGTTTGATCATTTGTTATTGGTGAATTATTGATTGTCTCTGGAGCTTTTAAAGTAGCAGAAGAAGCAGAGCTTTTGGAAGATGTAGTATTTGGACGTATGGTTGGTGCTGAAATAACCGAATTATTAGAAGCTGTGTCATCTGAATCATCATCAATATCATCAGTATCAAGATCATCTAGATGATCTTCTGAATCAGTTTCATGAGGGCCATGTTCTTCAACATCTTCATTTTGAACAGCTTCATCTTCCATATCGTTGACATCAGTTGTTAAAACCTTTGATTTTGAGATATTCTCATTAAGATAAAGTTGACCTTCTTGTGCTGCAACTTGAAATTGTTTCAAATCTTCTAAATATTCCTTACCAATACTTAAGTTCAAATGGTCTCTAAATGACACACGACAACTGTTTCTAACTACATTAACACCATTGAAACTAGATCTAGATAAGTGTAAACCAAAAATCTTTGGAGGTTTTAAAATTTGGTTTTTTCTTAAAACTGTTGAAGTAATTTTAGAGATGTCAACATTGTTTTTACTGTAATTTTTGATATAGTTTTCCAATTCATCCAGGAGATCTTCATTTATACAGAACCCAGGATTGCTGTTTAATTGGTTCAATTCATTTAATAATTCCTCTTCATTTTCTGATAAGGATTGTTTACCATTATTTTTCAAGTAATTTTCATTATTAACAATGTATTTAACTCTACATTTCAAACATTGATAACCATCAATAGATTCACTTTCATTTTCATTTAAAAGAGTTTCTAAATTGGTTGAAAGGTCTTCTGGAGTATGTAATGTTAACATTAAAAATTGCAGGAATTGAGGTTTTGAAACACCTTTACAATTTAAACAACTCATTTGAGTTAAAATTAAACCATTCAATGGGAATTCAGGAAATTCTATTAAAGTTAAATTTTTGAATTTTGAATGCTGTTCTGATGCCAATTTTTCTTGAAGTAATTTAAATCTTCTTGTAATTTTTAAATATTCATTTTCTAAAGTTTCATTAATTAATTGAGTCAACTCATGAGCATCGTGTTGACTTCTTGAAATTTTAGCATTAAAAATTTGTTCTAAATCATGAAGAAATGTCCATACAGATATAGTTCTTGAAGTAAGTTGAGTACTTTGTAATTTCTTAACAATTTTAGCTAAAGAAATATGTAAAGGGATATCAAAACTTGATGCAAGTTTCTTGAATTTTGGATTTGAGTTATTGTCACTTGAATCTAATTGAATTTCACTAATATCAATTTTGTTCTCTTTCAAGAATTTTTCTAAATCATGAAATGATAAGATAAATTTATTTAAATATTCAGTCATTCCTGGTAAGGAACTATATGCTTGGATTGAACTGTTGGCGAAACAGTCATTTCTCATATTAATCAAACCAGTTGTATATTTATCTGGTCTTTTAGTGAACATTGGTTTCTTCGGAAATAAAGTTGGAGATAAGATATAATAAGCAATAAATAAAGATAAAGATGCTGTTAAAATTGTTGAATATGAATGAGTTTTCTTAGTATGAAGTGGTATATATGTAACTTGATCCAATGGTTTATTAGTAATTAAGAATTTTAATTGACTAAAAATATCCATAAACGATTAAGTTTACCGATAGAAAAATAATTGGGGAAACTGAGAAATTCCCGAATTTTGAGCCAGGTGCCGGAGATGGTAAGATTAGAAAAGATTTAGACTTCCGATTTTGATGAATTTAAAGATGATTCATGGAAGTACCGGGCCATAGTAAAGGGTAAGATCCGAGAGTTTTAGTTTAAGACTTTAGAAGGGTGATGGAATTAGATATTTTAGTACATGACGTAAATGCCAATCCTTCTAGTGCGTCTTCCAGAAACGGTAAGATAGAAAGGGGGGAGGGGTGGGGGGAAGACCCTTTCAAGAATATACATATTTATATAAAGCAGTTCTTAGCTGTTCATTGACACCAAATATAAATCTTTTACCTAGTTGTTTTTTTTGTAAATACCTTATCTGTGTCCAGCGATTTCCTGGCTGGGGATAAGAACCAGAAAAGAGCGTGTACTGTCCTTCGCGTCCGAGATAAAACTAAGGAGTTTCAAATTAGTCTTACACATTCAGTTGAAAAATCTTCATTAATTAAAATTTGATACTTTAACTGGTTGGTCGTAAACTTCTTATTGATTTATAGAGAGTATCAACACTAACCAAAATGAAGTTTTCCCATTCTTTACAATTTAATGCGGTTCCTGAATGGTCGTCAAAGTATATTGCCTATACCACATTAAAAAAGCTTATCTATTCTTTACAAAGAGATCAACTTCGTTATACTTCAGCAACTGATGATGAGGAATCCAGTAACTTAATCCACAATGACCATTCAACATCAAAGGATCCTGGTGCAGTCTTCATCGCCGCCTTAGATGCTGAATTGAAAAAGATTGATGAATTCTATCAACGAAAAGAAGGTTCAATTTTCCGTAACCTTGATAATCTTGTTAATGATATTGAAGAGTTCGAACAAGACTTAGAGACTGGTAGAAAGAATAGTGGTGAATTTACTGGGTTTTCTTTAAGCCAATCAAGAAGTCAAGATAGTATGAGAAATAAGAATTTAGATAATGTTGATCAAGATACTTCTGCAACTGCTCTTCCACCATTAACTAGTGATGCAGGTGATCAATCTGAAATGACAGAAGATGAGAACAATGTCAACTCCAAAGCCATAGATAATTATTTGAAATCACCTAAGAGTCCTGGGTTATGGGAAAATCAAGATAATCTTCCACCACAGTTGCTTTTACTTACTGAAAGTAGAATATTATTAAGAAAAAGAGTAATAGGTTTGTATACTACCTTATCAGAATTGAAATCATTCATAGAATTGAATAAAACTGGTTTCAAAAAAGCCCTTAAAAAGTTTGATAAATCTTTGAATACAAATTTGAAAGACTCATATCTCGAAAACTTAGGAAATGCAAGTTATGTTTTTAAGGATCTGACTGTTCAAAGCGTGGAAAATAAATTAGATTCTATTATCAAATTATATCAAATAATTTGTAATCATGCTGATATTGAAACTGCCAAATCTGAATTATCCATTCACTTAAGAGAGCATGTCGTTTGGGAAAGAAATACTGTTTGGAGAGATATGATCGGTATGGAAAGAAAGAATTATGCTGCTACTAATACTGGTGCTAAAGATGCCAAAAAAGATACCATTCAAGCATTCAATATATCTTTCAAGAATCCCTTATTGATCAAGGCTTTAGTAATCTTTTTAATCACTTGTGTTTTAGTAAATGTTCGTATTTTTGAAGATGGTCAACAAGAAAGATGTTTTGCTCTTGTTGTTTGTGCTTCATTATTATGGGCAACCGAAACCATACCGTTGTTTGTAACTTCATTATTAATTCCATTATTAATTGTTGTTCTTGAAGTTTTAAAGCATGATGATGGTTCTGCACTTGATTCTGTTGAAGCTTCTAAATTTATTTTAGGAACTATGTGGAATTCGGTTATTCTTCTTTTATTAGGTGGTTTTACATTAGCTGCTGCTTTATCAAAATATCATATTGCTAAATCAATTTCTACTGAGATTCTTTCTAGAGCTGGAACCAATCCTTCAGTTGTTTTAATTACTATCATGGGTATTGCACTTTTTGCTTCAATGTGGGTTTCTAATGTTGCTGCTCCAGTATTATGTTTCTCTTTAATCCAGCCATTATTAAGAACTCTTCCAAAAGATTCCAATTTCAAAAAAGCTTTGATCTTGGGTATTGCTTTAGCCTCAAATATTGGTGGTATGGCATCACCAATTGCATCACCACAAAATATGATTGCAATCGAAGCAATGGAACCTCAACCAAGTTGGGGAGAATGGTTTGTTATTGCCCTTCCAGTTTGTATTATTTCATTGGTTTTAATTTGGGTATTCTTATTAATTACCTTCAATTGTAATTCTAAAAATACAAAGTTGGTTTCAATCAGAACTATCGATGAAAAATTCCTGCCAATTCAATGGTACATCATATTTGTTTCAGTTTCAACGATTATCTTATGGTGTGTAGCTTCTAAATTATCAGGAATCTTTGGAGAAATGGGTATCATATCACTTTTACCAATCATCTTGTTCTTTGGTCCTGGTTTATTAACCACTGAGGATTTCAATAATTATCCTTGGAATATCGTTATTTTAGCAATGGGTGGTACTGCTCTTGGTAAAGCTGTAAGTTCATCAGGATTATTATCTACAATTGCTATTGGTATTCAAAAGCAAGTTGAAGATTTATCATTATTTGGAATTTCAATCACTTTTGGTTTACTTATTTTGATCATGGCAACTTTTGTAAGTCATACAGTTGCTGCTTTAATTACTGTTCCATTAGTTGCAGAAATCGGAGCAAAGTTACCAGAACCTCACCCAAGACTTTTAATCATGGTAACTGCTTTATTATGTTCGAGTGCTATGGGTCTTCCAACTTCTGGATTTCCAAATGTTACTGCTATTTGTATGACAGATGAATTTGGTAATCCATATTTAAAAGTTGGAACATTCATTACAAGAGGTGTTCCAAGTTCTTTAATTGCTTATTTTATTGTCATTACTGTTGGATTCGCTACAATGAAATTAATTAATTTCTAAATCGAAAACAATATATATTAATCATTATAAAACTACGTAGACTACTCTAGTAATCACGCTCAATCGAAACTTAAACTGCAGTTTCACCACTTGCTCTTGGTGTTTCAACTACTTTTTCACTAGATTTTGGGTGAAGGATTTTATGGAAAAAGCCTTCATCTAAAGTTGAGGTATTGATGAATGTTAAAATAGTTGGAATAACACCGAAAGTCAAAACATCTAAAATACCATAGAAAACAGCTTCTGAATCTGGTTGAATCTTATTTCCTCCTTCACTTAAACCCCAACAAATTGGATATAAAATAAAGAGGAGAATTTGGAAACCTACTAACAAAGTAGCAGATTTATTGCTTTCAGAAACCTTCAAACCTTTGACTATTGAACTTGAAATCAAAGCAATACTAAACAATTCGGCACTAACAGCAAAAGTGAAATAACCCCATTTATAGGTGGATTTTATCAAAGCACCAATTAATAATCCCAAGACAAAGATTTCAATAGATAATACTTTAGCAAATAAACCAGATAACAAACTAAACAACCTTGTCAATAATTCACTTGATGAATCATAATTTGTTTCAATAGGACTGGTTGCAGCTTCAATAGCTAAGAAAGCGAAAGGAAAAGCTAAAAACCAACCAATAAATTTGACATAAAAGATTTGTCTAACTCCAAAATTCAAATCGGTACTTACATGATCGAATTCTACTCTTGTCCAAGTCCAACCTAAATTAGATGCATATGTAAAATAAGTATATGCAAGAATTGCATTTGTAAATAAAGGAACCAAAGTGAAGGATTTTTTAAGTGATTTTGTTGTAGAAGAAGTGACAGCAAATAAAACAGTATGGACCAAAGCTAAGAAAGCAAAGATAGTGAAAGCAGCCCAAAGCCAAGAAGAACCATGATTTGTTAAATGAATATCCACAGAGGTTGAAGGTGGATTAACTTCAGTGGCTTGATTTCCTGCACGAGAAACTAAATTGATAACAGACATTTTTTATTGAATGACGATAGAGAAAATAGGGGTAAAAAGTAATTATTTATAGTAAGAGGCAGTGATTACAAATATTGGGTGATCAAGTCAGAGGGATATTCGGAAATAATTCAATTACATTAGTTTGTGACCTTCGGTAACTTAGGAAGCCACTCTAAGGAAACTATAGCGATTCGGAATCGGTTGAGAGTGGGTAAAGCGGAGTGTAAAAGTTTATTACATAGGTATGCTTCTACATGGAAAAATAGGAAACTACAAAAGATCCAATGGTGTGATTCTATAAAAGTAATAGGCTTTTTGTGCGGCTGGGTCGGTATTAAAAATTAGGCCCATTTCGAACTAAGACCCTGCGAAAATAGTGGTAAAGCCTCGCCGGGTTGCTTAACCGATCTAAAGCCGTTTTTCCGAAATAAGATGATGATGGTGACCAACAGAGAAGAGATGAGAAGGGATAAGGGATAATAATTGAACATATAAAATTTCAAAGCCGGGAAGTCTCGGATATATATGGAAAATAATTACGAAAACTCATGCATAATCACGAGCATTTCAACCTTGATTCTAACAGTATATTCTACTATAAGCACTCTATGTAAAAGACCTAACCTATCGCCACAGGTTGGCCAGATTGTAATCTCGATATAGCCTCCAGACTAAGATCACCTGAAGCACCACAAATTGAGCATTTTAAACGTTTAGTATAATAAAATGGTAAAACCGGTATGAAGAATAAAGTTATAGCATTAATAGTTCTAATTGCATGAGCGGATTGATTGTGACAATTTCCACAGTAACATCCGACGTTACCAATGTCTTTTAACGGTTTATTAAATTCTTTGAATCCAAATAAGAAAAACATAAAGTCCATTTTATTTCTGGTTGGTTAGTTGGTTATTGTCTTGGAATTGCTATCACGATTTTTTCGCAACTCACGTGAGAAGGCTGGTTTTCGTTGAGATGAAATGAGATTGACAATTCGGACATAAGACAGGTTGACTTGAGGTGTTTGGAGAGATTGACAGAGTGTGGAGAGTTTTGACAGCATATGGTTAATTATCATTAAAAGATTAGATTAGAGTAGAGATTTGAACACAGATTATAATGGAACAAGTTCGTTAAGTTAACTCTTTCAAAGAATCTCGAAGTCCATGTTTTTGCACAAGAATTTTTACCATATAATCCCCTGGAACTTTAGTAAAATTAAGGATTCTTTTTGAATAGATTCTTTATTGTTCTATTGTGAGAAAACTTCCCCTATATTTGCAGCCAAAAAACGCGCAATCCAATCTCACCAACACCATAATGCCGTCTGGATCAAATGTTAGTACAAGTGGTCAAACCACTGGCAAAAACCGTATGAACAGAACACTTGGACAACAAATAGCTGCTTTATTAAAGACTCAACAATTTTATTGGTTTGTTGGACATTTCTTCACCCTTCTTTTCTTTGTGTTAAATGTCGCAGAGGCAATATTCTCTTCTAATTTGAAATATTATAGATTATGTTTATTAAGTATTATATTTACATATGTCATTGTTATCAAACAAATCCATTTCAAATCGAGAACTACCATCAAGAGTTTGTCTTTAGTCAAATTCTTAAAAGATGAAAATGGACAATATTTTGTTTTATCAATTTGGTTCTATATTTCAAGTTTTTTCATTGGAAAAATCACTGGTGCTTTATACAGTTTTGTGATTTACTCAGTATTCCACTTTCTTGCATATTTTCAATCTAATATCTTGTCATATTTCCCAATTAATTTACAATTAGAACAAAAGATCAATAATACTATTAATAGATTTACATCTCAATTTAATCAATATGCCTTAATGATGGCTGCTAATAGTGAGATATTCATTGTAGTAAGTTTAGTTATGTATCTGCCGCTTTTGATATTGAGGATCTTTAGTCAACTCCCATATATTATCAATCATTTATTAACAATTATTATTGTGTCAGGATTTCTTAAGATAAGATATTCCAATAGTGTCTTTACCAAACAAATCTTTACACAATATGATGGTAAAATTCAACAAACCTTGATTTCAATTCCACAATTAAATCAATTTTTACAAGTTTATACCAACTTAAAACTTCAAGTATTAGATGTCTTAAAACCTTTAGACGTTTTAACTACTAAAAAAACCCAATAGAGATCTAAGATCTAATGCCTTGCGGGTTCGCGATAACTCATTCAAACTTCGACTTTCTTTAAAATGGCATCAACTAGTCAGAAAAAGATTGCCACATCAAACAAACAAAAACTCAAAGAACTCCATCTTATTTCAAGTGGAGTCATCGTCTTATCATTCTGCTTAATATGTCTTTTTAAAAGACCTTCAAATATCATACCTTTTATAATTTTTCAACTTCCTTTAATTATAAGTCAATATGTCATTGAATCAAGTTGTAGACCAGTCTATAGATTTGATGAAGTTGGAGGATTTGAAAAACTTATCAAATCTGGTCACGATATGAACCAACCAGGTTTAATCGAATACTTACTGGATGTTATATATTTTACTTGGTTACTTGATGTTCTTGTTGTTATCATTGGATCAAACAAATTATGGTATTTATTATTAATTATACCAGGATATGCTGGATTTAAAGCTTTTGGTATTATAAAAGGATTTTTACCAGGTAAACTGACTACACCAAGTGAAACACAAGAACAACCTCAAAAACAAGAAAAGAGTAAAAGACAACAAAAGTTAGAAAAGAATGGTAGAAGGAAAATAATTAGATAAGAAAGCTTTGTAGTAAATAATATATTATTCGTAAAAAAATGTGTAGTGGTATTTTCATATTTCGCTTTTTCGCAGACATTTGAAACTCCAATTATTTGATTTGTCGATGTTCAAAAGGTTTTATACAACTATATCAAACATGGCACCAGACGTAATAAGATCACATATAAATGGACCAGTAGAGAATAAAATTGTTACTAAATTACTTACGTTAAATCCAGTATCTGTTAAAATGTTTAATGATTCTCATAAGCATTCTCATCATAGAAGTATGCAAGAAGCAGATAATACAGTTGAATCACATTTTAGAATTGAAATAGTTAGCGATGAATTCAAAGGTAAGGGGCTCCCTGCAAGACATAGAATCATTTATAAGTTATTAGATGATGAGATAAACATTGATAAAGTACATGCATTACAATTAAAGACAAAGACACCAGAAGAAATGGGTAAATAGAGAAATAGTTTCAATACAATATTATTAATATATACTCTACACTATTCAGCAGTTGAAGGTAAAGCAGTTTCTTTAACCTTTTCAGTAAATGATTCTTGAGCAGTTGCATTTTTAGCAACTAATTCAACAATTCTTCTTATTACAGGTAAAGTTAACCAAGCAGGAACATAAGCTTCAACTCTTGAGAAAGGTCTTAAACTAACAGTTCTGAAAGGATCATTGAAATAACCATCAGAAGAAACTGATTCAAATAAATCTTGAGTACCAGCATCACCAGAAGATTTAACTCTATCAGCAACAGCTTGAAGAACATCAGGAGAAATTGGAGTTTCAAAATTTGCAACATAATATTGACTAATTAATTTTTGAATTTGATTTGGTTTTAAAGCATAACAAATTTCATAAATAATTTCAATATCTTCAGGGGTATTCTTTTTAATTTGAAGAAGTTTAGCAGCTTGGAATAAATGACATAAATAAACACTTGCTTCTTGAATTTCATGTCCTTTACACCATTCTTCTAATCTTGTAACATTATAATTTAATTGTAAACCTCTTGTCCAAGATAAAAAGTTTCTTCTCATAATTAAATCATTGAAACATAAAGCATCAATAAATCTAAGTAATTCAACTAAAACTTCATGTCTAACTTCAGGTTCAATAAAATAAACTTTCATTGACCAAAAGACATTATTAAAGAAACTTAAAATATCATCCATTTTATATTGATTTGCAGGAGAGAAAACTTTTGATAAAAATGGAGAATTTTCTGGTGCAATATAACCTGGTAAAGATTGAGATAAAACAACAGCAGAAACTGCTTTTTTCTCTAAATCTTTTTCCATTTTTTTCATCCACATATTATAAATATTATAAGATAAAGATTCAAAATCTTCTTTTACAACAGCAATTAATTTTAAGTATTCATCAAATTCTTCTTCACTCATTTCAAGACTTAAAGTATCATTTGATAAAATAGTTTGTTGAGCATAAGAAACAAAAGAATATAATTCATGAGTATTTGATAACCAAAAAGCCCCATTGGGTATTACTTCATCACCTTTTAATCCAGAAACAATTGTTTGAATGGTTGCTAAAACTTCACCTAAAAATTCTTCACTTTCTTTTGTTAAACCAAGTCTCCATAAATCACTTAAAATAATAATAATAATTCTTGCAGGGAATAAAATTTCTTTTCTTGTATAATCAGAAGCAACACCAGCTTGAGGAATTTTTAAATTTTTTAATAATCCTTCAACAACTTCACGATGTAATTGTCTTGAATTTCTTAATAATTTAAATAATTCATCATTAATATCATCAATATTAGTTTCTTCATCATTTGCAACGGCAATAACTGATACAGGTCTATTACTTGAACCATCGAAATTCGAATTATTATTAATAATACTTGAATGACGTTTAGTATTAATAGATCTATTCTTTGCAACATTTAATTGTGGTAAATTAATTTGTTGATTTTGTAAAGAAGATAATTCAGATTTTAATTGATCAATATGAGATTTCAAATCAGTTTCAATGGTTTCTTTCTTTAATAATTCATCTTTAGCAGCAGCTAAATCTTGTAAATTTTTTTGAACTTCAGATTTTAAATTTGCTTGTTCTTTTGTTAATTCTTCAATTCTTGATTCTGCTAATGAATAATCAGTTTTAATTTGATTTAAATCTTTATTCAAATTTTCAATTTCAACTTGATGTTTTTCATCTTGTTTATTAAAATTTTTTTGAAATTCAACTTCTTTTGATTTTAAATTTTCTTGAAGATTTGATGTTTGACTTAACATTGCTTTTAATTGAGTAATTTCTGTCATCATTGATTTATTATCTTGAATTTTAGATGTTAAAGATTGAGTTAATTCAATAACTTTATTTTCTAATTTATAAGAAACTTGTTTAAAATGATTAACAGATTTTGCTTCAGTTTTTAATTGTTTTAATTCTTTTTGAGCCAATTTTCTTCTAAATAATGATTGAATTAAAACAACTGATTTAACCTTTTTATTATAAACTCTTCTTTCTTGTAAACCTCTCCAAGATTTTTGTAAAACAATTGCAGATTTTTCAGTTCTTAAACCAAGTAAATCATTTCTTGCCTTTTTACCTCTCCAAGATTTTTGTAAAACAACAATTGCTTCAAGGGTTTGATTAATTTGTTTTCTTGTTTGATAACCTCTAATTAATGTTTGAATCATAATAGCTGCATTATTTTCAATTTCTCTTTGAATTTGAACTCTTTTAATATGTCCTTTAATTAATGCTTGTAATTTAATATGACTTGAAATAACCTTCTTATAAGATTTATGAGCAAGGAATCTTCTTATATTTTTTTGAATCATTACAGCAGAATTAAATAATTTATCACTTCTTAATTTTTCAAATTGTGCTAACATACCAGCTTTAAAAAAAATCTTTGTATTACCTAATTGATATTTTGATTTATCAGGTAAATAAGTTTTTAAAATTTGATTACATAATTCACTAACAGATTCTTGAGTTGTTTCACCACTCATAATTTGAATCCAATCTTTTGAAGGTAATAAAATATGATATCTATCAGCAAATTCAACATAAGTCCAACGAGATGGGAATCCAGCACATGAGATTCTAATGGTTTCTAAAACACCACAAGCTCTTAATTGAGATAAAACCATTAATGAATCAAATTCCCATGCTTTTTTCAATTCATTTGGTTTAATACATCTAATATAATGAACATTTGTTGAATTAATTGTTTTCATTAATTCAATTAAAGAATTTTTAAAGATTGAACCTAAAGTTGGTTTTTTATTAGCAATTGATGATCTACCACTTGGTGCTAATTGTAAAGAATTAGCATTTTTTTCAATGATTGATAAGACATCTTTTAATAAATCATTTGTTGAATTCTTCAATACTTCTAAATGACCTTCACCAACAGTATCTCTATTTTTTTCAATAAATCCATCAATATCATAAGAAACATCTAATGCATAATGACTAACAATAAATTTAGATTGACCAAATCTTGGTTTTTTGAAAACTTTTGATGTTGGTTCTTTATTTAAATTTTGATACATTTTTTCAATTAATGATTGATCAGAACCTGCTGGTAATCTTGATTCTTCATCTAATAATGATAATATTCCCAATTTATTTTCAATTAAATTAATACATGGTTGATTATCAGAGAATTCAATAAAAGACCATTCAATTTCTTCTTTAATATATTCTTCTTGTTCTAATTTAAATACATGTTGATTAAATTCTTGTTGTAATTTTTCATTTGCATAATTAATACAAAATTGTTCAAAAGAATTTTTTTCAAAATGTTCAAATCCATAAATATCCAAGACTCCAATAAATGAATGAATTTTTTCTTCAATTTCTATAGGACATAAATCTGCATTAATATAATCAACTAACCAATCAAATAATGCTGAATAAATATATTTAGCAAATGAATCTCTTGCAACCAAAGCTTGTTTATAATTTAAATTAGAAATAATTTTTTCTGATCTTGTAGTGATTTGTTTTTTAACACACCATTTACTAAAATCATTGGGATTAATTCCTAATAAATCACAAGCTTTAACTAAATTTGGTTCATCTGATGATAAATGAGCATCATTTCTTGAAGGAGTAATTTCAATATTACCAATATGTAATAAAGCAGCTAAAAGTTTAAAGATTTCAAATTGTTTATCAGAATCAATTCCAATTAAACTTAATGCATCTTTAGTAATTTCAAATTCTTTTTCATCATCAGTACCTTCAATAATTGATGCATCTCCTTGACTTGTATAATTATAATCATCAGGATTTGATAAACTTAATTTCAATTTATCATCTTGACTTAACCCTGCTAATAATTGATAAAAAATATGATAATTTCTTTCATTTTTTGGTTGGAAAACTAATCTTGATCTTTCTAATAAATAAGTTCTAATTCTTGCCCCAATAATTGAAGTTTTTGAATCGAATAAAATTTCTAAATATTTACCAAATCTTGATGAATTATCATTTCTGGTTGTTTTAGCATTACCAAATGCTTCCATAATTGGATTAGTTGCAAGAATTTGTTTTTCAACATCACTCATATCTGAAGAAATTGAATTGGTTTCTGATTCAACTGATGCAAAATATCTCATGATATATTTGGCACTAACAGTTTTACCGGCTCCACTCTCTCCTGAAACAACAATTGTTTGATTTTTTTCATCACGTTTCATACATTTATAAGCATCTTCTGCAATTGCAAATAAATGAGGATCTAATTCTCCTCTAGTCTTACCACTATAAGCTTGGATAATATCTTGACTATATAAAGCATCAACTCTTTGAAATGGATTTGTGGCAATTAAAACAATCCCAGAATATGTATAAATATTTAATTGAGAATATCTTACTTTAATAGCATGTAAAACTGCTGGTTCATTAAGGTATGATAAACTGGTTAAATCCTCACTGGCTTCTAAAATCGGTGGGTTTCTTAATGGGAATTTGGAATTTTCTTCTGATAAATTATCATGTTCGACTGTAAATATTTCTTCTTCATTTGAATCATCTGTTAATTCGATGATATGCTTGGATCCTTTCTCAGTAGTGGACTTGACCGTGACTCCAATCCACCCTAACTTGTCATCAGGATACCAGCATTTTGTACCCACATCATAAGCTGCTACCATATTTACTTATGTATTGTGTGTGGAATTGTTTGGGATCAATTTTTGATCTCGACGCGTAGACCGGTCAACACACATCGGTACCGACACTACATTGTTAGATTCGTAGTGATAGTGACCTAGACCAAATGGTGATATGGTGAGGTTGGGGTGTGGTGTAGGGGTGTAGGGGTATTGGGAGATGGTAGTTTTGTGTGGATGGGTTGTATGGGGGGTGATAAGAAGGTGCTCCGCCATGGTGCGTTGGCGTACGCTTACGTGGGCTAGACTGAGACGACACTAGAGCAGAGCCTCTACAAGTTCTACGTTTTACGTTCTACGTTCTAAGTCTACGTCTTATTCTCTTGTTCTAAGTCTACGTCTTATTCTCTTGTTCTAAGTCTACGTCTTATTCTCTCGTTCTAAGTCTACGTCTTATTCTCTCGTTCTAAGTCTACGTCTTATTCTCTCGTTCTAAGTCTACGTCTTATTCTCTACGTTCTACGTTCTAAGTCTACGCCTCACAACTTAAATGATGGGGTCTCTAACGGTTGATAAACTGCTTCAAATAATTTATCACTTTGGGTAAACCTATTTTGAAATCTCGTATCAATAAACAGATCATTCAATTGATCCATTTTTGTAGCTCCTAAAAGTCTCATATTCATAATCATTTCATCTTTCAATATTTGTATAGCCTTATAAACCCCATCATCTCCATATGTAGACATTGCATAAAGAAATGGCCTTCCAAGTCCAACCCCTTTTGCTCCAAGACACATTGCTTTCAAAATATCCGTACCCCTTCTAATACCTCCATCTATAAATATTTCTAATTTATCTAATAAACCCTTTTCTTTAAGAACAAAATGAAGCTCTGCTAATACATCAATTGGTGCTCTAGAAAATTCAAGTTGTCTACCTCCATGATTGGATAAAACAATCCCATCAACCCCATGTTCAATTGCTAAAAGACTATCTTCAATAGTTTGAACTCCCTTAAGTATAATTGGTAATTTTGTGTGTTGACGAAACCATTTAATATCTTTCCAACTTAATGAAGTATCAATAAATGATGAAATAGCTCTTGCAGCTCCTTGTGATCTATCAATTGAATCGTCATCTTCATCTTGAACATGACTTAAATCTTCAAAATTCTTTGATCTCATATCTTTTTCTCTTCTACCTAATTGTGGTGCATCAACTGTAATAAATAATCCTTTAATACCTCTTGCTTCGGCATGTTGAACTGCTTTTTTACAAACTTCTCTATCAGCATTAACATATAATTGAAGCCATTGAGTTTGACTATCAACTGCTTCATCAACTATTTCATCAAATGAACATGAAGCTAAGGTTGGAATCATTTGAATAATATCTTGCTTAGCTGCTTGTCTAGTTAAAACTTTCTCACCATCTGGATGTCCTAATTTACCTAATGCCGTTGCTGTAATATAAAATGGTGCTGATACTTTTGTACCTAACATTGTAGTAGAAAGATCAATATCATGAACATCTACTAAAATCCTTGGTTTAAAAAAATAACGATGATATGCTGAATGATTTTCTCTTAAAGTAATTTCATCATCACATCCTGATGAATAATATGCCCATGCAATTTTATCCATGGTATGTCTTGCAACGAATTCAAAATCATTGAGATTATAGATTTGGGCAATATCTGGTTTAGCCTTATCATATTTACGTCTATTGAGTTCATATTCATCTGGTGGATCATCATCGTCATCATCTTCAAGCTCTTCATCTTTAGAGTTAAGATACGAAGGAACAGGAAATGAAATTGGTTTCTTATTTTCTTGTTCATCGTATTCGACATCAAACTCTCCGACAAAGGAATCATCTGTTTTGGCCACAGGGGCTTCTTCAGACTTTGCTTCTTCGGACTTTGCTTCTTGACTTGACTTTTTGGCTTGTTTTCTCTTCTTCTTTTCTTCCTTTTCTCTCTCAACACTCTCCATATCAATTTCTCCTTTAAAACATGATTCCGGTAAATACTTAGTTAAAGTATCCGGAGGATGAATTGGATCAAATGCTTTAGTTGCATCTTTCCCAGCATATTTTAAAATAATACCTGAACCTCCAGGATGTTCAGGTAAGAAATTGGTTACGTCATAGATTTTCCCATGGATAATTACCCAACAATCATTCTTTTGATTATGCTTCTTTACTTCTTCAATTGAAACTGCCATTATTTGAAATTTCGGTGCAAAAAAAAAGATTAGCAATTTAATTATAACGCCTGTGAATGGCCCCACATTTTACCCAAAATCGGAGTTAATTCCGACGATAAGAAAACGAGGGGTAAAGGAGAAAAAGGGGTTAAGAGAGATGAGTCAATGAGGGAAAAATCAGACATGAAGATTACTTAGAGATTTATATTAGATTAGTGATAACTTAGGTATAGGGGCAAGTACTATGTTCCCGGGGATAGCGTTATCTTAATAGTTTCGACCCGCACACGACTTGAACCCTATTTTTCTCCACACTTGAAAATTTCATTAGACTATATAAATAATATTTCATTACCACTTTTTGCAGCCTCTCTTGCACCTATACGTTCTTTGTTCTCATCGAATTCTGTTAAACAGAAATCACGCATACCTTCAATCCCCATTTCTTCAACATCTTTCTCTGTTGCTCTATCAATATGTTGGGTCTCACCAACATCATTTGGGAATCCTGGGAAATCTGGTCCTGTTAATCCATTTAAAAATGAATGTCTTTGAAGATGTCCATACTTAACATTAACATCACATAATGGTGTTGAAGGGATATAGAAAACTGAGGAATCATGAGTTCCAAAATGTTCTGGATCAACAGAATGAACTAAATCACAATGCCAATAAACCATATCACCAGGTTCAACTGGTGGAACAGGTATCATTAATTTATCTAATTTCATTTCAGGATGTGATTCATCATTGAATTCAAGTCCCTTACCAGGATATGCACCTGGAAGTGTTGGTTCATAATTGATATTATCATTCTCGTCAAAAAATGGTCTAAGCATATAATAAGCAGTAACCTCTTTAACCGCTGGAGCAAAATAGATAGTACCTTCTCTTGGAGCAATTTGAGAAACTGCTAACCAACCTTGAAAAGTTCTAAATACACTACATCCACCTGTACCATTATATAAATCCGGATTTGCTGATACTCTATGAGTAGCATCATAAGCATCCCAATTTTCCCAATCTCCTTTAAAAATATCTGAATAGCAAAGAGAATATTCTTTATCTTCCCATCTTTCTACTGAACCACCATCTGCATGAGGACCAAGAGAAAATAAATTATCACCAGCATTTCTTATTCTAAGTCTATCAGCATAAGATACATTTTGATCTAAATCAATTTTAGCATCTGGAGTTGCATGCCATAAGTTATTCATGAATCTGTTTGCCTTAATCATGTTTGGATGAGTTCTGGCTTTTACTTGAGACTTTGACCAATATAATTCATAGACAACTTTCTTATCATTTGGAAACCCTTTAGTATGAGGATTCTTTTCAACATAATCTATGACACCTTGTTTTAGATCAATAGCTTCTTGATCTTCAAGAGTGTTTTTGATAACTACACATCCACGCTTTAAAATTTCATCTTTCTTATCAGAAGAAATGGTCTTGAGATCTTTAAAATCAATTGTTGGTACAATGTTATACCCTTTCTCTGCAACCTCATCAATAGTTTTGGAAAGGCTTTCTTTAAGTCTTAACCAAGATGCTTTAACAGCTTCAGGGTTATCTACCAAAGCTTTTTTAATATCAGTGTACTTAGAATCAAGGTTTGAACCACCAGATTTATCTAATGATACAAAGACCGAAGAGATATCCCCACTAGCTTTGATCTTTGCATTTGAAATATCTGCAGGACGAAATTGTTTAACTTGTGATGGCATAATGAATGATTCTTTGGTTGAAGAATTTTGCATCCTTTTATATTTTGGTTGATTGTGTGGGGTCACCTTCCCAATTAGGTATCCCGCCCGCAATTCATTCCGCTCCGCTAGATTCTAATTACTAGATTCCAACTACAGTGTTTTAACCCACTGGGAATAGAAAAGGCGTATATTAAGTATATATCTGTAATATGAATATCATTTACATGGAGAATTTGAATTCTTTATATCGCAAATGGTGAATTAGAGAGGTTTTTTTTCTAACAAAAACATTCTACCCCAGCTAAATGAGATCTTACAATCAAAACTACGATACTTACGAAAACTACGTAACACTATGTCTTTCTTATTCTGATACTCAGTGCGTTGAACTCTCTGTCGGTATTCTACCAGAAAATACAACAGTACATAGTCTTAAAGCACTTCCTGCAAACCACCAAATATTTCTATAATCTCTTAGTAAATCTAAAGACCTCTTCTTCATAGTTTGATAATACGTATCGTTTTCATTATATCCAATATTTGTTTTTGATTCTAATTCTATTAATGCAATTACATGTAAAAGTGAATGAACAACGATTATATGTTGATGGATATTATAAGAAACTAAATCCATGATTTTGTCTGAATATGTAGTTAATAGATTATGGAGCTCTTCACCATCAACATCTTTTATGCCTACATTTAGTTCTGAATTTGTCATTAAAGTAAGAGGATCTATTTGACATCTTAAATAAAGCATAAGTGTATAAGCATGATATACCTCTAGAAGTCTTTTTGATTCCTCAGGAACCTTTGGAGATGATTCCCATCGAAGAAGATCACTTTTCATCGATAAATCAGTTTTCCGTCCTTTTACAGGTTTATAAAAAGAAGAAAGAATTCTTTCTATAAAACAAGAAATTTCATACCAATTTTTAAAAGTATGAAAATCTGAATCTTGGTTTTCTCCTTGTTCAAAATCCTGTTTACAAATATCATCTACAACTAAATCATCACGATGGAAATACATTTCTCTACCACTTGTAGCAGATATGAGTCTATCACAACTAAAAGCTACCCAAAATAACCTTCGAAGAAAAGATTTTGAATAAGAAGATTCTTGAACAAGTACTTTAGATGCTAAACTTTTTGATGAGCCACCACTTGAACTACTTATATTTGTTATTGCAAGTTCACCACATAGATTACATGCTTTCGTCACATAACTTTTTGATAAAGTTGCTCCTTCAGTACCTTCTTCATGTATAGATAATAATAAATAAGATTGAATCAAAGTGATTTTATTAGTTTCTTGTAATTCAAGTAATTTACATCTTTCATAAAAAACTTGAGCAACTTTTCTTTTACTTTCCAGAGGTTCCAGAGGATCTAAACGTACACCAGTTAACATTAATGCATTCAAAAGGATTAGAGGAATGTTAGATAAGTTCTCAAGAGATTTCCTTGATGTTACAGGATAAAAAGGATATACATGATCTAAATAAAGATTGATTAATTGTCTTTGCTTATAAGTGTGAGGAACAGTAAAAGCACCTTTTGAAATTAAATATTGTCTTAAATCAGGATCTAGGGTAGATGATTGTTTATCATTTGAAACATCTCTCCAAGGAAAGTAAAGACCGAAATTATCACCATCAAAACAGAGAAAAGAGTCACGACTAATTAACAGAGCTAAAGGTTGAGTGGTACAAACAAATTGAGGTTTTGTCTGATCATTATTTCTAAACATATTTTCATAAATGTGTTCTTTTGTATCGTATCTAATTGGTGACAGAGAATCATGTTTTGAGTTTGAAAGACTACATTTACTACCAGAAGTTTTACATCTTTCGCAATCAATTTGGTTTGGTTCTACAATACATTTTCTATGAAGTTTTCTACACTTATCACAAGAAATTAAACACCTCTATGGTTAGAAGAATAATTTAAAGTTAATATTATACATACTTTTCTTTTAGAAATTGGGAATACACTTAGTTTTGACATAAGAAGCTCGGTTCGCAGTAAAGAAGATAATTAGGTCAAGTTGCAGGATGAGATGATGAGCCAAGACAGATTAACAAGAGATGATAAAAAGAAACGAAGAATTTCAGATGGTTTGATACGTAGATATATAATGTAAATTAGGTCTAGACCGTTGTGCGCCTGATAGTGAGTTGTGAGTTGTGTGATGTGTGATGCTAAAAATAGCTCCACGGTTACCACTCACAAACTCACAAACTCACGGTACCAAACTCACGGTGAGTGGTACCCGGTTACAAACCTAACGGTTTTTCATTACTGATTCCAGACTTCATTATAAACTATCAAGTTTAAAGGGTTCAAAATAGTTACCCGAAGACTCTGATTACATCATTTGCAACCCTAATCTAATTTGCAACCTTAATCTTCGCGTGACTGTGATTGTTACTATAAGACCCTCTGTAGTTATATAACAATATATAATCGATTACTAAAGTAATTTCCCTCTAATAAATCATATAATTTTAATTTAGGGCTAGACCCTTTTGTTTCAGGGCTAAATTATATAATTTCAGACATACGTGTCTGTACCAATTCTCAGAAAATTTTTTGACGTTGGGAAGAAAATTGAATCACGATAATTATAAATCACCTAAATCTGATTTTAACCAGTTTACAATAATTTTAACTTAACAAACTCCTCAAGAGTAAATACTGATATAATACCTTCAACGCGGTGGTATTCGCGGGTTAATATAACATCATTTCTATAGAAAGAAGATGGTATTAATTAAAGGAGTTAAATATGCTTGTGATAGATGTATAAGAGGTCATAGAGTAACGGCATGTACTCACACAGATCAACCTTTAACCATGATCAAACCAAAGGGTAGACCTTCATCTCAGTGTCAACATTGTAGAGAACAAAGAAAGTTGAAGTCTTTACATATTAGTTGTTCATGTGGTAAGAAAAATGGACATGCTGCAAACTGTTCAAAAAATCCAAATGGTTGTTCATGTTATCAAAATCATAAATTAAAGATGGCAGAAAAGACTAAGAAAAAGGAATTTAAAGAGTTGAATATTAAAGAATCAAAATTAAGTAATACTCCACAATTACCAGAATCTAAAGCGTTGAATTTAGATGATGAATTTATAAATTCTACGACGGATTTGTTTGGGTTTTTGAATTCAAAACCTGATGGTAAGGAGGTTTCATTTGATGAAAAGAATTTTGATAATTCAATGGATTTCCCGTTATTTCCTTTAATTGGGACCCAATCTTTTGATAATGAAAACATGCCATTATCACCAATCCCGGGGGAAATTCATCATGATACTTTGATAAGAAATTCGTCATTATCATCAAGAAATCTTTCACCTGAAAAGGATAGAGATGATAAGGAGAGAGACCCCCTTGCGTACCCTGAAGCTAAAGATTCCCGATTCGACGAATCCCGATTCGACCTCAACACCGACTCTATTGATCTTCACCACCATTATAGTGATTCTAATGAATCAGATGTTAAACCACAAGCTCCAACACCTCTTTTAAACCATAATCATACTTTCACAAGTACATCCATAGGAAGATCGCATTCTTTTAAAAATAGACCACCATCTGTACTATCAGTTAATTCGAATTCTTCAATATCAACAGAAACTAAAATTGATTCAGCATTCCCACCTTCAGGTTCAATATCAAGTAAAAATTCATCATCAAATGTTAATATTCCTCATTTTACTCATACTGGAATTATAAATCCAACCCCTTCAAATGGACCAGTGTTCCCATTTAATAACATTTCAGAATCAAATGAGTTACATATACTGGATGAAGATATAGAACATTTTTTCGATGATTATGCATCTTTATATAATAATTAACTACTTACCTATAGATTATAGACTTAATGAATTTTCAAATTTTCAAGTCTATTGAGATTTGAATTCATATCTAATTGTTGGTTAGTTATTTTTGATTTGGGGATTTCATTATTTAAGAACATCATAAGTTTTTCATCGGTAATATCTGTGAGCTGTTTTTGTTCAGTTTGCATAAGAATAGTTAGTCTAAGTAAATATTCTAATAATGATAATGATTGAGAGAGTTCTTGTTCTTGTTCTTGTTCTTCTTCTTCACTGTCACTGTCACTATCACTCTCTAGCGCTTCATAGATACCTAATGCAATATACTTTTTATCTAATTTGAGTATTAATACTGGTGAATTAGTACTATCCAATCTAAGCAACTTACCTGATCTACCAAAATAAAGCTTTCGGATTTCACTGGCCTTAACCCTTGTAACTTGTTCTTCACCTTCATGAAACCTATCATCATTAAAACTTTCTTTAATCACCAACTCAAATTCATACTCTCCAATACTTTCTAATTGTACTTGAGCTCTAGCATATTCTTCTTTCCATGTAACAGGACTCTCTTCATCTCCTCCTTCTACATACTTTGCACGACTTGGATTATAAAAAACTGAAAAAAATTTAAAATCAAATAAGGGTCCAATCTTATCATTTGATCGTGCTAATAATATATGAGATGCTTCTATTAATTTATTAATACTGATTTCTTCATTCAAGTTTCTATTCAAATTGATCCCACTAGATACAATACTAAGGTTTAATAAAGGTACAGCCTTATCAATCATATCTATTAAATCATCAAGTCTTTTATTAATCAGTTTAATTACATCATTAGTATTAGATCCATCTTTAGTCCAAGATTCAACACTTTCATCAAACTCTTTAAACAGCTGAGTCAACTCATCAATGAGGTCATTACAACTTTGAAGAGAACTAAACCCTCCTGCGTTAACTGATTTTATTAATTCTATTGATGGATTAACTATATCAATTTGAATTCTCACTCTATGAATTTTATTATTAATAATTGCTTTATCTTTTTCAGGGATTTTTTCAACGAATTTCGAAACAGTTCTAATGGCATATCCTGAAGCAAGACTTATCCCAGATCTTATAGCAAACAGAACTGCTTGACTTGAAGCTTTAGTAATAAATTCATCCATGATCTGATGATTGCAAAATCTCAATCTGCGCGTTATTATTATTATGAAACTTACAGGGAATAGAAAGCTTCTTAAGGAGTTTACAACTCCTTTAGGATCAGGGGCTGGTGTTCCTAAAGATCAACGACCCAAAGCTGTTAAAAACTCAGCTGAAAGACTTGCAAAACCTTTTAAAGTCCCTTTCAACGCGTCAAATAGTGTTCAACCTCATAGAAAGACACGAGATAAAAGAATTAATTATGCCACAGATATAGAGAATATGGATGATAAATCCGTTGATAATGAAGGTATGGTGATAGGGGTACGGAAGAAAGGAGCATTGAATCCTCGTCAATTAGTAAATGAAGGAACAGAATTTAAATTGAAATCAGAATTTTCAGTTCCTTTGAAAGATAAAACAAAGATTGTTAATTTACCGCCACCCCCTTTAGGAACCAAACCAAAGATAATTCTACCTCCTAGACCTCTTCATGACCCATTGAATGAGTTTGCAATTGTTTTATATGACCCAACAGTTGATATAATACCCAGTAATAAAGAAGAAACACCAGAAACAGAACCAGAACCTGAAGCTGAACCAGAGCCTGAACCAGCCCAAAAGAAAAGAAAAGTTCATAAATCACTCGCAGAGATTTTAGGTATATCAAAGTATAAAGATGATATATCTAAACACCCAAATGTCCCAGTTGTAATTGACCCTAAATTAGCTAAAATTCTTCGTCCTCATCAAGTTGAAGGAGTCAAATTCTTATATAGATGTACAGCAGGATTAGTTGATCCAAGAGCCAAGGGATGTATCATGGCTGATGAAATGGGATTAGGTAAAACTCTTCAATGTATTGCATTAATGTGGACACTTTTAAAACAAAGTCCAAGAGGTACAAAAACCATAAGTAAATGTATAATTGTATGTCCTTCATCCCTTGTAAGAAATTGGGCCAATGAGATTATTAAGTGGTTAGGAGAAGGAGTTTTAACTCCATTAGCAATTGATGGGAAAAGTGTTAAGAATTCAGAAATTGGTGATCATTTACGTCAATGGAGTAACGCAAGTGGTAGGAATATAGTAAGACCCGTTTTAATTATTTCATATGAAACATTAAGACGTCATGTTGATAAATTAGCAGGTACAGAAGTAGGGCTAATGTTAGCAGATGAAGGTCATAGATTAAAAAATGGAGATTCTTTAACATTTAATGCATTAAATCAATTGAATTGTGAAAGAAGAGTCATTCTTTCTGGTACGCCAATTCAAAACGATTTATCAGAATATTTTTCCTTACTTAATTTTGCCAATCCAAATTACTTGGGAACAAGAATTGAATTTCGTAAGAATTTTGAAAATGATATTTTAAGAGGTCGTGATGCTGATGCAAGTGATAAAGAAAGAGAACAAGGGGATAAAAAATTGAATGAATTAACAACTCTTGTATCAAGATTTATCATTAGAAGAACCAATGATATTCTTTCAAAGTATCTTCCAATTAAATATGAACATGTTGTATTTGTAAATCTTTCACCATTACAAGAAAAATTATATAATCATTTTATAACATCACCAGATATTAAAAAATTACTTAAAGGTACCGGAAGTCAACCATTAAAAGCTATTGGGTTATTGAAAAAGTTATGTAATCATCCGAAATTACTTAATTTACCAGAAGATCTTGAAGGATGTGATAATTTAATACCCGAAGATTATGATTATAAAGGTAGAGAGGTTCAAACTTGGCATAGTGGTAAATTCAATATCCTTGAAAGATTCTTATATAAACTTAGATATGAAACTGGAGATAAAATTGTATTGATTTCTAATTATACCCAAACTCTTGATTTAATTGAAAAAATGTGTAGAGCTAAAAAGTATGGGAATCTTAGACTTGATGGGACTATGAATATCAATAAAAGACAAAAATTGGTTGATAAATTTAACGATCCAGAAGGTAAAGAATTTATATTTTTATTAAGTTCAAAAGCTGGAGGATGTGGGATTAATTTAATTGGAGCCAATAGATTAATCTTATTAGATCCAGATTGGAACCCCGCGGCTGATCAACAAGCATTAGCAAGAGTATGGAGAGATGGTCAAAAGAAAGATTGTTTTATTTATAGATTTATATCAACTGGTACTATAGAAGAAAAGATATTTCAAAGACAATCTATGAAGTTAAGTTTAAGTTCATGTGTTGTTGATGAGAAGGAGGACGTGGATAGGTTGTTTAGTGTTGATAATCTTAAACAACTATTTCAATTCGAAAGAAATACAATTTGTAATACTCATGATACTTATAATTGTAAGAGATGTAGTGAAGGGGTTCAAAAAATTCAAGCCCCTGCGATGTTGTATGGAGATGCTACGACCTGGAACCATTTGAACCATTCGCTGCTTGAGAAGAACCATGACGAGTTACTCAAGACAGAGCATGGGTTTGATGATATAAGTTATGTGTTCCAGTATATATCTCATTAACCCAACGGGTCCGGTTACTCGGAGTTATCTCCGGGGCTCACATCAGACCCCGCAATTTATACCCAATTATATATTCGCTCAATATAAGCAACTTAATATATGTTCCCTAATAATCCAATTATCGTAGTAGGAGGAGGGTTAGCCGGACTCTCAGCAGCCCATGAATGTTATTTACGTGGTTCAAATGTCGTATTAATTGATAAACAAGGATTTTTAAGTGGGAATTCTGGTAAAGCAACTAGTGGTATTAATGGAGCTTTAACTCGTACTCAAGTTCAATTAGATATTAAAGATTCTGTTGAACAGTTTTATAAAGACACTTTAGATAGTGCCAAAGACAGAGCCAGTCCTGAATTAATCAAAGTTCTTACTTATCATTCAGCAGATGCAATTCATTGGTTAGAAGAAATTTTCAATTTAGATTTAACAGTTGTTTCTAGATTAGGTGGTCATTCACAACCAAGAACTCATAGAGGCCATGATTCCAAATTCCCTGGTATGGCTATCACTTATAAATTATTAGAAACTTTAGAAAACTTGAGTGAAGAAGAACCAAATAGAGTTAAGATTTTGAAAAATACTCAAGTTATTGATTTGGTATTAGATAACGAAGATAAAGAATTTGTAATTGGTGTTAAGTATAAAGACCTTCAAAATAAACAAAAAAATGAAATTTTAGGACCAGTGATTATGGCAACAGGAGGTTATGCAGCTGATTTTACAAAGAATTCTTTATTACGTAAATATCGTCCAGATATTTTTGATTTACCTTCAACAAATGGTGTACATGCAACCGGTGATGGTCAAAAGATCATGTTAAAGAATAAAGCTTTCGGAATAGATTTTGATAAAGTTCAAGTCCATCCAACTGGTCTTATTGATTATGATGATAAAGATATAATTGATGGGATTAAACAACCAAGATTTTTGTTTCTTGGAGCTGAAGCTTTAAGAGGAGAAGGTGGGATTATGATTAACCTGAAAGGTAAGAGATTTGTTAATGAATTAGGAACAAGAGATTATGTCAGTGGAGAAATGACAAAACAAAAGGGTCCAATTAGATTAATTCTTAATGAAAAGGCAGCTTCAAAACTTGAGTTCCATGTTAAACATTATCAACAACGTAATTTGATGAGAAAGATTAGTGGAAAACAGCTTGCTGAAGATCTTGGTGTAGACCCAAATGTTTTAAAAGAACAATTCGATAAGTATAGCCAAAACGATGGATCTAAACCTGATGAGTTTGGGAAAAAGTATTTCCCAAATACTCCTGTTAGTTATTCAGATGATGAAATGTATTATGTTTCATTTGTAACCCGAGTTCTTCATTTTACAATGGGAGGTATTAAGATCAATGATAAATCACAAGTTATGTATCAGAAGGACGATGAGTTTAAACCATTCAAAGGTTTATATGCGGCAGGAGAAATTGCTGGTGGAGTACATGGTCATAATAGACTTGGAGGATCTAGTTTATTAGCATGTGTAGTTTTTGGTAGACTCTCAGGAGATCAAGCATCGAGCTTTTTACTTCATAAGTTATCTAACGGATCTGGTGATAGTGCTTTGAGTAGATTGCAACAGATTAGTCTTCATATTGATCCGAAGAAGAACCTGGTTACAGTTGATTGGGGTGGACCTAGTCAAAATAGTCTTTCGGCCCCTACTCAAGCCCAGGAGGCCCCTGGTTCAGCCCAGGCACCAACCCCGGCTTCAGCCCCAAAATCAAAATTTCGTATCCCAGATAAACAATTCACCATGGAAGAGGTTTCCAAACATAACACCAAAACCGATTGTTGGTGTGTTGTCAAAAACGTTGTTCTTGATTTAACTAGTTTCTTAGAAAATCACCCAGGAGGTGCTGAATCAATTTTAAATTTTGCCGGTAAAGACGCTACAGAAAGTTTTGATATGTTACATGAAGATAATGTCATCAAGAGATATGCAACCAATTGTATATTAGGAGTTTTAAAAGGTAAAACAAGCGAATTAGAAATAGAGTAACTACAATCTAAATTTAACTTTTCTTTCTTCTTTATTTATTATATAGTAAAAATAAAAAACGAAAAAAAAGGACCATTCATCCTTCTTCTAAGATCTAACAACAAATTTTAATTTTTACTTTTAACAAGAATATAATTAATACATCTAGAAACACTTCAAGTGAACAATTGATGGACCAGATTCATCATATTCTTGTTTTGAAATCCACATTTGTTGGAAAGTACCTAAAGAAGCTAAAATAGAACCACCAATCCAGACAGAGTATTTTCTTTCAGGTGGAGCAATAATTTTAACCTTCATTGAAGATGGAGCTAAAGCAGTAATTTCTTTTTGCATTCTTTCAGCAATACCTGGGAACATAGTAGTACCACCAGACATAACAATATTACCATATAATTCTTTTCTAACATCAACATCACATTTCATAATAGAATTATAAGTAGTTTGATCAATACCAGCAGCTTCTAAACCTAAATCACTTGGTCTAAATAAAGCTTCAGCAGCTCTAAATCTTTCATTACCAATAGTAATAACTCTACCATCTGGTAATTCATAAGATTTTTCAATAGCTGAAGATTGAGATGAAATTTGCATTTCTTGTTCGAAATCTAAAGCAACATAACATAATCTTTCTTTAATATCTCTAACAATTTCTCTTTCAGCAGTAGTAGAGAAGGAGTAACCTCTTTCACTTAAAATACTCATCAAGTGATCAGTTAAATCTCTACCAGCTAAATCAACTCTTAAAATACCATGAGGTAATGAGAAACCAGCATAAATTGGAACAACGTGAGTAACACCATCACCTGAATCTAAAACAATACCGGTGGTTCTACCAGATGAATATAATGATAAAATAGCTTGAATAGAAACATAAAATGCTGGAACATTAAAAGTTTCAAACATAATTTGAGTCATTTTTTCTCTGTTAGATTTTGGATTCTTTGGAGCTTCAGTTAATAAAACTGGGTGTTCTTCTGGGGCAACTCTTAATTCGTTGTAAAAGGTGTGGTGCCAGATTTTTTCCATATCATCCCAGTTGTTAACAATACCATGTTCAATTGGGTATCTTAAAGTTAAAACACCTCTTTTAGATTGAGCTTCATCACCAACGTAACAATCTTTTTGACCTAAACCGACCATGATACCTTGATGTCTTGGTCTACCAACGATAGATGGGAAGACAGCGGTTGGTGCGTCATCACCAGCGTAACCGGCTTTACACATACCTGAACCGTTATCAATAACTAAAGCAGCAACTTCTTCTAGAGGGTGTTAGTAGGTGAGGGGAGGGAAGGGAAGGGGAGGAGAATTATGGACATTTACTGGAGGCGATTGACTGGAGACGATTGGGGCGATTGGCATGATTGCCCGATGGTGAGAAATGGACGACACGGAGCATGGTGTGACAGGAATTGGCAGACACTGACAAGAATTGCCAGACACGGCACTGGCCATGTATTGACCATGGATTGACCACACACTGATCACACAATGTCCACCATCTTCCCATAGACTTTCCAATCCACTCTTGTCCGTCTCAGATCTCGACCTATAGGGGGCAGATAAGGTGAAAAATTATCAAAACAACCGGAAAAAACACCAATCAATCATCAATCAATCATCATCTGTCCATACAAACCCTTATACACAAAAAGTATACATACCACTTTCCATTTTCTATTTATTTAATTGTCTTTTAAAAAAACAGTAGTTACAAAAAACCAAAAGTTTTTTTCCAGCGTTGTTGAAATTTGCTCGACGTGTCCGCAAACAGGGGGTGTTGACGAGAAATCCGGATAATAAGGGGTACCATTCAGATTATAAAGGGTCGCGCTTGATTTAGTTGATTTAATTTATACTAATAGGGTAATTAATTGTCGTCAAAATAGAGGCAGAGATTATTAAGACAGGCTTAATGTAGGAGACGAGGGGGGATACGGTAGAGACGAGAGGTGGGAGATGAGAGATGAGAGACGAGGGTGGTAACAAAACAGGTTTTGCCCAGAGGACTTGTATGACCTCGGTATTTGGTAGGTGGCATTGCTAGTCATTCCTGATTGTGAGGTTGTAAAGTACAGTGATCTGAGAGCCCCTAAGTTCCGTCGCGCAAGAGGTATAGGGGACGGAGTGAGAGAGGGAAGGGAAGTAGTCATAAGGTGACCAAAGACCAAAGAACAACGACCAACGACCAACGACCAATTCCCTGTCACAGCCAGTACCAGCCCTCTCCTCCCATCCCTCTTCACTTCTTGTGGTTCATCGCCCTTCTGCTTCTCCCTTGTCCCTCGCCCCTCTGCTTCTCCCTCCCTCACTCTCCCTCACTCTCGTCCCTCTTCCCTCCCTCGTCCCTCACATGTACACCTTCGCACAACTAAACCTATTTTAAGACTCAAACATGTCATCATCAGTACCATATGATCCATACATTCCAAGCCAAACCACTGGAGACCAAAACAACTCCAGAACCGCAGCCATCCAAGCTCAAATTGACGACACCGTCGGGATCATGAGAGACAATATCAATAAAGTTGCAGAAAGAGGTGAAAGATTAGATTCAATAGAAAATAAAACTGATAATTTAGCAATTAGTGCCCAAGGGTTTAGAAGAGGTGCTAATAGAGTTAGAAAAGATATGTGGTGGAAAGATATGAAAATGAGAATGTGTTTAATTTTAGGAGTAATTATCGTTTTAGTTGTTATTATTGTTCCAATTGCCGTTCATTTTAGTTAATATATTATGTAAATAATGAGATAAAAAATATTTAAGTCTAAGCTTCATCTAATGAATTATCGTACTCTTCTTCTGTTAATAATTCTGATCCTTCTAATGATGGATCAGATAATTTAACTTGTACAATCCAACCTTCACCCATTGGATCTTCATTAATTAATTGTGGGTTTGATTCTAAAGCATCATTAATTGCAACAATTTCTCCATTAACTGGTAAATAAATTTCACTTGCACTTTTAACAGATTCAACACTACCAACTGGTTCACCAGATTCAAATTTATCACCAACTTCTGGTAATTCGATATATGTAGCATCTCCTAAAGCTTCACTAGCATATCTTGTAATACCTAAAAATGCTGTATCATCTTCATGAATTGCTAACCATTCATGTTCATTAGTATATTTAACAGCTTTTGGTCCTTGATTAAGATATTTGAAAACGAATGAATCTGAGTTGATTTTATGGTTAACTGAGTTCATTCTAACAAATTGACCAATAGGTCTACTTATAGCTCTTTGAAATGGTAATCTAAACATGTGAATAAATGGTTTGAGATGATAGCGAATTTGGTGCTTTATATTTTCGAGCATTGACCCGTACGATGAACGGAGTCAGAAACGAGTCGGAAGAAAAGATGGGAGAAGAGGTATGGGGGAGAAGGGAGATGATGGGAGAAGATTGGGAAAGGTGGTGACATGGAAGATGATGGTAAAGGGGGGGGGGGGATCGTGGTATTGGGGAGGTTATTGCAGATTGGTCCTGTTTTTATGAGACACTGGAGTCTAGAATAGCGTGAGAAGACGAGTCTCGTATCTCTTACCTCCTAGACTTATTATCTCGTTTTCCGGCCCTGCCTTCAGTCTGTCTTCTCTGCCCACTGCCTACACTCGACCGTCTGGTGTCCTCTCTCTGCCTACTGCCTACACTCGACCGTCTGGTGTCCTCTCTCTGCTTATTGCCTTCTCTGCCTACTGCCTACACTCTACCCCCGCCCCATCTGGTGTCCTCTCTATCTATTATGCCTATTTAAATCCAGTTAAATCTTTTGGTTTAAGCTTCATCGTACTGAAATCATCAATCTCATTGAAATATTTCATAAACTCTTCATGCTCTAATGTAGCCTTTTCATATCTTTTAAACATCTCATTAATATGTTTATTCTTTAAACATTTTAAATCATGTTCTAATGTTGGATTCCCCAGAAATGGTGGAGTTGGACATTCTTGTAATGAAACCCACATATTAATACCACTTCTATATCTGTATCCCATCTTTGATATAGTAAATGGATTAAGATATTTATCTGTTAAAATATTCATATAATTATTTGGTAAATAAGTTATTTGATTTTCAAATACAACTGGTAAGAGTTGTTCAAAATCATCAAATTTAAAAACATCGAGATTTTTATTATTAATAAGGTTTTCTTTATCATCTTTATATCTTTTAATATATTGATCAATTTTTAACTTTTCTTTATCTTCTAAACTTTGAAAAATTGGACTTTTTTGATAATTAAATAATTTTTCATATTGAAAATTTGATAATGCTACAATATTAATAAATAATCCAGTTTCAATATCAATAAGTCTCATATCAACTAAATTCTCTTTATTATTTCTATCTCTCATTCTAAAGAATGGTGAAATATCTAAAAACATTTCAGATTTAATTCCTTTATCTAAATCACTATAATCAAAAATAATAGTTTGATTATACTTTTTATCAATTAAATCAAGTAAATCTTTAACAGTTATAGAGAATTTAAAATCAACTTCAAATGGAAGATGTAATCCATTAAAATGCCATCCAATTAAATTATTCTCATTGATCCAACTTTTAATTCCAAGTTTTGAGCAGAAATTTAACCATCCTCTAATCAATTTACTGACCTTATCATTTCTAAGATCAATATCTTCTTCCAATACATTGGTAGAATTAAAAAATCTCCAATCAATATTGAAAAAATCAGGATAATCTGCAAGGTATGCTTCACCAAAATATTTTCTTGCTCTTTTTGTACCTTGATATTTATCATGAAGTTCTCTTACTTTACTTTCTTTTGAATAACTTGTAACAAGATCTTTATATCTAAATTCTCCATAACTTAATTTTACAGGTTCAATTTCACTTAAATCTGGTTGATATTTTGTGTGTTTTGAAGCAGCCAGTTGTAAATTCTTCCCACTAAGTTTTAATGTTTTTGGTTCTTTATTAACAGGTACTCTGATAGAATTGTCATGGAAAAGATATAATAAACTTGATGGATTTGGGAATGATTTTAATAAATGAATTTTACCTAAGATCTTTCTATTCATATCTGCAATATACATATTAACATTCTTGTCAAGTGTGATTGGTACGAGTTTATTCTCTGGATCATCAACACAATTATAAAAACTACGTTCACTTTTTTGAATTCTATTAGCAAATTCTTCACAATTTAATGGTGCAACTAATTTAGAATTATCAGTAAAGAATTTTTGTAAATTTAAGAATTGATTCCAGTTGAAATCTACTGATTTTTCAGGGGAATAATTTTTTAAAACATTTGAAGAATAAGCATCAATTGAATCGATTACATAAGGTTCATAAATTTTTTTAACAGAAGAATTAGATCCTGAGAATCCATAAAATAAACTTAATATGATGGCAAGGATCAATACATGAGTATAGGTTAAGCCAGATCTCTTAACCTTTAGAATTGCCTTTTGCAAGAACATGGTGAGTTAAGGTGAAAAAAATTATGAGAAATGAAATTTCGAATAGGGTGTATTTCCATTTTTGGATAATTTCGTAAAATTTACGAGTGAGAATAAGTCGTTGGGCATGAAGAGGAAGAAGGGTGAGGGATGGGTGGGGTGTTAGATGTGTAGATGGACGTGTAGATGGACGTGTAGATGTTCAGACAGGCAGTGAAATATATGGCTATCGAAGCTTTACTATAGTGAACGGTATGGACAAGATAGACACCGTGTCCGTGTTCAAGGTATATACAGGAACGATCAAGAGGAATGTTGAGATTAGGGAACAATAAGAGACAGGAGGGAAGATTAAGAGAACTAATTTATATATTTATTCATGATCTCATTAACAGTTGAGCTTTCTTCTTTAATCTCATCTCTAATCTATATTTTTCAAAAGCCATTTTTTCAGCTTTATCATTTTCTGAATGTTTGTCAGTTGATGGTCTTGGTGATGGACCTGGAGATTGAGAATAAGATCTCATTGAATCACCAGATTTACGTCCATTAAAACTAAGAGATATCTTCAAATCAGGATTGAATCTCTCATTTACTTTCATTCCATATTCATATAATTTCAAATCATTATCTTTAACCCCCATTAACTTATAACTATCGCTAAATAAATCCTTTACAAACTGAGGATTCTTTGAAATCGTTTGTTCAATTGGATAGTGTAATAATAATGATAAACTTTCAGTGAAATCACAAACGATTAGATCCGATTTGATGTTTATCAATAACACGATCAACACAAATACAAGAAATAGAGAGATTTTATTATTATCTAAAGTAATTAATTTATCCCAAAATAAATTAGTTGATGCAAAATCATTAAGTTCTCTTGATAAGATTAATCTAAAATATCTTATACACCATAGTTGAGATTCTAATTTTAATTTGGATATAAGATTATAATGTATGAGTTGATCTACTTTCATAAGATACTTATTAAATAATTCAATTGATGACATCAATACATGTTCATCTTCATAAAACCCTCCAATTATACCACCGTTTACCATGAATTTATTAAACACTGTAAATAAATCATGACATAAGAAATTAATATCGTATAAGTTCAAAATGATCAAATCATCATTACTGAATGTATTTGTACTGGGAATGTTAACAGAATCTTTTCTGAAGTTGATATATATTAATCCTAAGATCTCATGGAATCCTTGTTTGTATCCGATTTTTGGGTTACATTTTGACCATACATAAAGTATTTCAATCAACTGTTTTTTATAAAATTGGTTATCAAAATATTCTTCTCCAGGAAATAATCTGTCTATATCAAGAATTATAACTCGTAAAAGTTCCAGATCATCGTCAAATTTGTCAGGGGTTTTTTGATTCAGACTCAATGGATCATCAATAGTTTCAACTTGAATTCTTGTGAGTTTAGATTTTCTTATTGAAACGGCTTTTTTCTTACGTCTTAAACTGGAATTTCTGCTCAATTCAATAGAGTTATAATATGGATTATCTGCTTCTAGTTTATACCATGGAATGATCATATCATCACCTTTAATAAGTTCATGATATACTCTTCTTGAATTGCTTAGTTTATCATTCCAAGTTTTGATATTGAGACCTTCTGTTATATAGACCGATTTCCATAATAAGCTTCTTAAGAATTTTGAGGATGTTGGGGTATATTCGTTATCTTTAACAGCTTGCTTTAGGTTGGGGAGACTTTTGTACTTGTCTATGGTGAGGAGGGTTTTAGAAATGATGTCATTTTCAGGTAACGACATGGGAAGTAGTTATAGTTATGGTGGTGAAGACGCGAACTTAGGGCGAGACGATGAGGAAACTGGTCGAGCGAAACGGTCTAGGCTCGTACGAGCCCTATGCAAGTGTGCCCAATGAAGTGAGCCCTATGGTAAGTGAAGTAGAGTAGAGACAGAGGAGAACCGAGTTGTTTTTTTATTCTCGTACCCTTAACAGTGACTTCTTTTTTGTTTCAATTTTAAGTAGTTTGCAAAAAAGACAAAATCAATTTACTGGATCTTCTATCTCTGGATCTTACACCTTCTATTCTATATTGTATATTATTTATTCATGATCTATAGTTTGCTGTAACTCTTCTCTTTTGTTCATTTCCCATGACTCCCTGTATATACTCTTTTGTAAACGTTTTCTGTGGATTAAGTTAAAATATTAGGTGTTAGGATGTTTGCCAAAGGCTCCAGTGGGTGTAAGGATGTGTTTATGGTTTTGTAAACGTTTTTTGTGGATTTAATAAACCATCGGGTGTTAGGATGTTTGACAGAGGTTCCAGTGGGTGTAAGGATGTGTTTTTGGTTTTGTAAACGTTTTCTGTGGATTTAATAAACCATAGGGTGTTAGGATGTTTGACAGAGGTTCCAGTGGGTGTAAGGATGTGTTTTTGGTTTTGTAAACGTTTTCTGTGGATTTAATAAACCATAGGGTGTTAGGGTGTTAGGGTGTAAAGTACAAGGGTAGATAAAGAGAAGAGACCAAATTAGAGACCAAATTAGAGACACAAGAGACAGCTCTTCTAAATATCATTTTTTATGCCTCTATTTACGATTAGAACCCCCAATAGAAAATGAAAATTGTAATCCATCCTTTACCCCAACTTGATCATCATTTAATCTTTGACTAACATAATACCCTAAATCAAAATTAGCCCAATTATTAAAATATTTAATACCAAAACCAACTGATGTACTTAACGACTTATCATTAAGAAAATCATCAGATACATTACCAACTAATCCATTAACATATAATCTTAAAGGATTTGCTTCAGATCTTGGAGAATAAATGAATTTTGGAAGCTTCAAAAATAATGAAGAATCAATTTTGAAAAATTGATTACCTCCGTTTATATTAATAGAATTCTTTGAGAACCCTTTAAATGTCTTACTACCACCTAAATAGAATCTATCTGAAACATGAACAGTGTCAATTTGATCGAATGGATTATAAATAGCACCAACATCTGTTGATAATTTAAAAGTTAAATAATTCGAAGCAAAAGTCTTGAATACATTAGCATTTATACTAGACTTGACAAAGTAACCAACATTTTCAGGATTAGAGATTTCAGAGTTGGAACTGATTTCATTAGATAATAATAAACTAACACCATTGGTAGGGAAGTTGTTGGTAGTATTATGAAGGTAAGACAAGTTAAGTAAACTCAATTGATTAACAATTGAAGATTTAAGAAACTCACCAGAAAACTCTTTAACGTCTTGTATTGAATTGCTATCAACATCATGTAAACTTCTTTTTAAAAGTGATAATCCGTTCATGATATTAATGTTTTTACGATTAGTATATTGTACACCAATTAACCCACCTAAAGATTTTTCACTTGATTGTTGCCAGATTTGATTGTTTTGATTAGTATTAAACAAATCAATAAGAAACTTAAACCTTGGATTATTAAGACTTGAAATCATTTTAGCATTGGTTATCAAATGTTGATTTGGTTTATATGGATTATAATTTACACCAAAATTGACATATTCTGCATTAGAATTGAAGTTGTTATTCAAGTAGTTCAATGATAAGTTCAATGGAGTATCGTTGTCCAAGTTTAAGAAATATTCACCAATATTAAGATTAATTGATTTGACATCAAATTTGATCTTGGTTGGAATAGGTGTATCATGTTGATAATTCTTGATACCTTTTGGTAAAGGGGTGAGAGGATCTGAATTGAGGCTTACTTTGATGTCAGTAAAAGCTTCGGTATCTTTAAGTTTACTATAAGTCTTTTCAACATCAGTTAATAATTTTGAAAAGATATAATCTTGAGATTCAAGTAATGGAGATAATAATTTTTTAAAGAATTCGTTTGAATAAGTTTCACCGCCTTCAATTTCTACTGAAGATAAGTAGATTGGTTGGGAAGACGAGGTGTTAAGGATGTCTTGGGTGATGAGTTTAGATTTCAAATCTATGTTGGTTGAATCTAGTTGTTCCATGTTCGACGTAATTGGATCGCGGTGAGTGGATAGAGAGATGGGTGAAACTGTCTACCCTGTCTACCCTCTACCTACTGTACCCTCTACCTACTGTCTAATCTCTACCCACTGTCTACTCTACTCCCTCTCTCTACTCCCTCTCTCTACTCCCTCTCTCTACTCCCTCTCTCTACTCCCTCTCTCTACTCCCTCTCTCTACTCCCTCTCTCTACTCCCTCTCTCTACTCTCTCTCCCTACCCCCTCCCTCTACATCTCTCTATCTCCTATTCTATTCTATTCTCTACTTCTACATCCCTATCTCCTATTTACAACTGCCCCATCATAGGCCAAATCAAGCAACTTCCATTCACATTTAACTTCATTCTCTCTAAATATATCAATAATAGTCTTTGCAATATTATCAAAATTTTCTGTTGCCAAACATAAAATTGTTGGTCCTGCTCCTGATAAACAAATACCACAAACCCCTGGAACTGATTGTGGGGTAATCTTTTCTAATACATCAGTTAATCCTGGAATCAATTTAGCCCTATATGGTTGATGAACTTTATCTTTCATAGCGTTATAAATTAATCTATTATTTGGTGGATCTTGTCCTAAACAACTGGTTAAAATAGCTAATCTTTGTAAGTTAAATACTATGTCTGGCTTAGTATATGATTCGGGTAATACAGCTCTTGCATCATCAGTTTTAACTTCAAATTGTGGAATGATTGCAACACATTTAATTTTATTATTCCAATTATATTTTAAATATTCTCCAATATCTTTTGGTGGTGGGGATTTGATAATCTCCTTGGTGTCTGTTGTTGATTTTGGTAAAATATATTCTAAAGGAACATTTTTCGCTTGTGTTTCTTGTGGTGATAATTCATTTAAATAAGATCCAACAAATCCTCCTAACATTGCAGCGGCAATGTTATCAGGATGCCTTTCAATTAATAAACAATAATCTAACATTCTAACTTTATCAAAACCTAAATTACCAATTTCATTACCCAATATAACTCCTCCAACAATTGCAGCACCTGATGAACCAAGACCTCTACCTAAAGGAATTGGGTTTTTCACATGGATATGAGTACCTAAAGGAAACTTATCGATTCCATTACATCTTAAAACGTATAAAGCAGTTTGTGTAACAAGATTTTTACCAGTTTCTAAAGGAACATTTTCAGCACCATCACCTTCGTAAGTTAATTTTCCATTAAATTGATCACTTGAGGTGTCAGCATCGGAGATTTTGACGGAGATTTCTAAAAAGAGGTCGAGACCAATACCCAACACATCGAAACCGGGTCCAATATTAGCAGAGGAAGCGGGGACTTTAATATCAAATTCTTTAGATGCCATCGAGATCTGGTGATTCGCCGGTTTCGCAGCTGCGAATGAGTCAACGGACAGAGTAGAGACAAGAGACAAGACAGAGACTCGGACAGTGACACTAATATTCATTCAAGCTCGTAACTCTATAAATAATCTACAACACGCAATTTTCTCTCTTGGTCCACTTAATATTTGACTCGTGTTCCATTGGTAAAGTAACCATTGAAGCCCAATCAATATCTGGAAGCTTTTCAGTGGTCCAAGTAAAGTTATATACGTAAGTAGCTAAAATTGTACTTAATTGAACATAAGCAAATTGTTCACCAATACATCTATGTCTACCCCCACCAAATGGTAAATATGGTGATGATACCCCTTTAGAAATAGCACCAAAACCATAATCAACAGTTTTTTCATCACCAGTATTTACTTGAGCGGCTTCCCATCTTTTTGGATCGAAATTATCAGCATTTGGGAAGAATCTTGGACTTGTATGAGAATAACCTGGTGATACTAAAACATGATGTCCTTTTGGTACAACATATTTTGAATCTGGTACTCTAACAGATTTCTTAACTTTTCTAAAAATTGAATGTAATGGCATATGCATTCTTAAAGTCTCTTTAATAACATTATTATGTAAAGTTAATTTACTTAAATCTTCATAACTTAAATCAAAGATACTTGTACTACCCTTTTGATTAAGAACCTCGGTTAATTCATCAAATAATTGTTGTTGAAGTTCAGGATGACATCCTAAATGTAATAAAAACCATGAAGATGTTGAAGCACTTGTATGTTGACCACCCATTAAAATACCAATTAATAAATTTGCAATTTCTTGATCTGTCATTTTGACACCATCTTTATAAACAGAATTGGTCATTAATGAATCGATTAAATCTCTGTTTGGATCAATATCTCCTGTAGATCTTCTGTTACTAATTAATGACATATATGTACTACTAATTTTTTGTTGAGCTGCATCTCTTTTCCAATATTGTGGTAATGGTAAATGAGGGAAAACAAAATTAATTGGGGTGAATCCTTTATCTAAATCTGAATATAAGCCTGCAAATGTTGTATCAAATCTTTTTCTCATCTCATCACCACAAAGACATCTTGAAGCTGTAAAAATTGTAATTTCTGGTTGGACTTTTAAGACGTTGATCTCACCATTAGACTTTTCAAGTTCTAAATGGTCTTTGAAATATCCTAAAATTTCTTCTCTAATCTTTGGAACATAAGTTTTAAAAGAATCAATTGTAAGAGCAAATTTAGCAAATTTCTTTTGTTCCATTAATTTAGAATTTGGACAATCATAAATAACTCCTTTACCGAAAACTGGGGTTGTTAAATGTTTATAGGCATCTTCAGCTGAAACATCAGTTGCTTTTGCATTAAAAATAAATTCGTGTCCTTTTGGTCCTAAATAGACTGTCATGACTTTACCTAATAAAACAAATGCAAAAACATCTCCATATTTTTCTCTACACTTTTCAAAGAAGTCGTATGGTTGCATACCGTAACTAACGGCAGATCCAAACCAAGGAATCCAATGGAAGACTAATGGTACTCTATCAGTTCTTAATGAACAATATAATTGCCATAAGATATTATAAATGAATGGGATTGAAAGAATGATAGATAATTTATATGTGAAGTTTAAATCGAGAAATGCTGTTAAGTATTTGGTAATAACTTCATTAGCATCCTCTACAAAACCTTGACTAGTCATATTCATGTTTGATTTACTCGCAATTTTTTAAACGATCTTCACTGATTTTTATATTTGGTCGTATAAAATGCGACCAGAACTGCCCACTCGCGAATGAGGTGATATCTATGTGTAAGCGATGGGATCATGGGAAGACTTAGGAATGAAAGGGAGACAGCGCAAGTGAGAGGGCTAGAGAGTAGAAATCGCCGTAATATCAATTCTTCGGTATATTTTAGTAGTAATACTTGGGTACCATGGTGGAAAGTTAGTGTTTCTACACCGCACCTCCACTATCCGAATGTCGCAAGTGATGGTTCAATGTCGTAGACAAGATAAATCTGATCATATTTGAATCTGATCATACAAGATAAATCTGATCATATTTGAATCTGATCATATTTATCAGATTTGTACTAGAATTTTTTCAGATCTCTTTATTAGTATCGTATAATGTGAAATATAAATACATACATGAAAGTCTCATTAACTCGAATAAAATGACTTTAGCTAAAACGATTTCCCTGGTAGCAAAGGCGCTACACAGTCTGAGACAGGTGTAGACTATCTTTCCTGTGTAGAATTGATACCACCACAAGTCGTACAGTCGCAGATGGAAAATAAGAGTGGTTTCTTTTCTGAGTAGAGATGCATTTTTCTGAGGGGTTGATGCTTTTCGAACACAATTTGCAGCCATGTCAAATATAAGTTTTAAGAGGGTTCTTCTACAAAAATTGGTAGTTCATCACATGATATACATTCAAAATAATAACAATATAATTAAACTTTCAATAGCTTAATCGAATCCATTATAGATAAGCTATTCAGTTCGCTGTTGGAAACACTGTTGATCAACTATAAAAGCAACTCCAAGAATTAACTTCTTCTACATTTAGGCCCTTGGATCAGAATGGCTAGTCGCTTTTTGGCTTGGGGCTGCCTTTGTCAATGGCAAACTTAAAAAAAGTATTAGCAGAAATGCTTACACACCCGGTAACAAGACCATTGTCATCTTCTTCAAGAAAAGTTTTGTTTCCTTCGATTGAAGCAACGATTTCTCTGATGTCGGTTTTCTTGTTTTCAAGGGTAGTGTTTTCAAGGGAAGTCTCGGCCATCTTGAAAAATGTAAATATATAGGGAAATGGTCCTCAATTTATGTTATCTGTAAATCTGCTACGTGTCACCGACTTAACCGTAATCCCCAATTTCTTTTTTGGGTATCCAATATCGTTCCTATAATTTATAGTTAGTCTTTGTCAAATAGAGTATGTGTCTTTTGTCAAATAGAGTTTTTGTCAAATGTAAGAGGTTATTAACAGAGATGGACTAATCCGTCACAATAAACATAAGTATTATCGGGTTTACAAATTAGGTCAACGAATTTACGTCACAACATAAACCTTTCAGACCCTTTTTTGTATACTCCCCCCTTAGTTGCCGTACCTTAATTGGCTGTCAAAGATAAGCTTCACTGGGGCTTCAAACCAAGCCCGTAAATGCACTATTCTGTTTCATTCAGGATATAATTGCCTACTTAAAAATCGGAATTATCACATCAAAAATTGACATTTATCCTGATCCAACATTTGGCATACCCGATCCCTAGAGGACTCATCTCCCATAGGGAGTTCTAAACACCAAATGGTTATTTGCATAGAAGCACGAGTGTTTTTTGGTCCTCAATAAAAAGCAAGAAATCTTAAAGCCTATCACTGCTCAGAACACGTATATGCTTATCAGCATTCCAGGTCGTGGACCTCAATCGGCTCTATCAGGAGTACTAATGGTCACACATACTCATACAGTAGCAATATTTCGGGTAGGTTTATTTCAATTCTTTGACTATTTTCTATTTGGTAAGTATTTTGTCCGTGGTGATTTCCACTAGAAAACAATCGAATTTACGGTTCCGCTACATATGATTGGTGTCTTAGATAAGAGGTGTCTCAGATAAGAGACCGTGATTCCTGCATACATTTATTCTCCAGTCACACAAATACGAGAGGTTCGTACACTTTGAATGCATTTTATACTGTGGTTGCTAGCAAATTGGCGACTTGCTACTTCTTGTTGGTTCACTTAGCCACAGAGTCTTGCATATACCATAGACAATTGTATATTTTGAATAACAAGGGACTTCCCTCCACCAACTAAGAGACACCAAATATTAGTTGGAGGACGGTTATTCAAGATATTAGAGTCAGGAGAATTGAATTTGCAAGAGATAGAATACTTTCATACTAAGTGTGACATAATTAGAAACTAATAAAAGATATTTGAAAGAAAGGAGTACGTTATTAAATTTTATATAGATGCGACATCCAGTTTATGGGGGTGCAACATTTAGAAAACCCTGTATACGACAGTGTCGTACGAGAGAAAGGTACATGGAGTGTAGAACGATGAGAGAAGATATACCTTTTAATATTTCATTAACATTCAGCTATTTACAACTGATCTAAAGGAATCCCCAATAACCTTGCCTTTTCAAGCAATTCGACATTCTGCTCTTTCATTTGATTATTCTTAGTTTCAAGAAATTTTATATACTCAATAGATTTACTTAATATCACTCCTTTATTCAATTTTCTAGCAGGTTCTAACCCTTCAAGATCACTCATCTCTCCAGGTGTTACTTTCATATCTTCATCATCTAACACTTCATCTTCTAAAGGTATTGATTGTTTCTTTCTTTTTGCAACCACTCTTAATGTTGGTACAGAATTCAGTAATGCTGTAAACTTATCATTAATTTTGTTTCTATATCTCTGTTCAATCATTGTATGAGATGATTTTATTCTTGGTCTGACTGGTGTTTTGTTCCTTACTTCTGGAAGTTTAGATTCATATACATTATCATTATTCATTTCCTTTTTAATATATGTTTCATTGCCCCTATTCATATTATTGAAATTCATATAAAAATTATCTGGAAGTTCTAAATCTGGTGAAAGTACATCATCATCTGATGATTCCTGTTTCATATAATATGAATTTGGAAGATTAGAGTTTTGACTTATTGATGTTCTAGATTCAGAATTACTTTTAGTAATATTTGTAGGGTTTGTAAATTGTTCATTAAATCCTTCTTCAGGAATTATATCATTATTTTGTGTAAGACCAAAATCGAAATCAATAGGAAATTTATTATAAGTTGGACTCAATCCATCATCTTGAAATTCTAAATCTTGTTCTGAAGGGAATTCATTATTACTTGTATCGTTGGATATTTGTTTTTCTAGAAGTTTATTATTAGAAGATTCTTCATCTACCAATGATGATAAAAACGCATTATAATCATTTATCTTAAATGCCATTATATCATAAATTTTATAAATTAATTTTTACTGGTTTTAAGAGATGAGGTTTATATTTATTATTAATCTATCTATGACTCCAAGCGTGTCTTCCCGATATGTTCCTTAACCTAATTTTGTATATTGGTATTCTCATTATTTTGATCGTATGATTTTTGCATCCACTTTTTTTTTAAAAAATAAACCAGGTGATTTCGGAATTAAGGAGTGAGGTGAGAAAGTGTAAGAGAGGGCCAGAGAAATGCAGAGATATAGAGTTAATTTGGATAGGGATTGTGTATCCTATTGATACACCTCTTCATCTTTTATTCTCTACACTCTATTTATAGATTCAATTTAAGTCGATTAGAGTTGTTCTTCAGTCACCTGATTCTTGCGGCTTAAACTTGTCAATTTAATCGCATCGCATCAACGGGTCGATTCACCCACGGGATAAGCTTTATTGGGGTTGGAATAGGGCCTGGGAATTTCCAACATTCAAATGACTGAACTCTAAGGCGGCAGTCATTGAAGTATTGTTTCCGTGGATTCGGGTGAATTTATAAAGTGACTAGACTATAAATGACTATTCGTAAATATACTATACGGAGTTCGGGGTAATACGGTTTCATACATTCCATAGACCACATTTAGAGCCCCAGATTAGAATATCATCTGTAGTTAATTGTCCGAAAATCTGCACAGCGGACTTTAGAATTTTTGTCTAAAATACAGGACAGATAAATTGTTAGATAGTGTAACTTTTAAGGGTAAAGCCTTACATTTCTTTCAGTCCGTAGATATCCGTAGATGTCCGTGGATGTCCTAATCTTTCAATCGGACTACTCCTTCTGTAATGGTATTTGTATGGTGTACTCTCACATTGAGATAAAAGCTGTATGTAAGATTTGCTTGTGTACAAGCTAGAGACTACCACCAAAGCTCCCCTTAGCTTCCCTTGTTATTATTCTTCTCTTCTATGACCCCTCTCATACCCACTACATCGACAACCCTGTATCTTCTCATCACCATCTCATCGCATTCCATCGATTTTTCAATCAAGAGATGAGTGATTTACACGATTTATGTAAACTTCCTGAAAGACCTATAAACCAAGAATATGTACCTAAGTTAAGAAGTCTATTGAAAAGTGGTATTCCAGCTACATATACAATTGAAGAAGCTTATAAC
The DNA here is from genome assembly GCA_030555785.1 of Yamadazyma kanchanaburiensis. Taxonomy (NCBI): domain Eukaryota; kingdom Fungi; phylum Ascomycota; class Pichiomycetes; order Serinales; family Debaryomycetaceae; genus Yamadazyma; species Yamadazyma kanchanaburiensis. The sequence continues at coordinate 38,213 of JANIVJ010000040.1, read as the reverse complement.
TATATCAATGGAGTTGAAGAAGAACCAACTACTACAACCACTCCATTACATATAATATGTCAACATATCCCTGAAGATGCCAATAAAGAAGAACTTGAAGTGATAGAAGAAATGATTTCAGTGTTATTCGAATTTGGTGCAGGTTGGTCTTTCACTGATATTAATAACGAAACTCCAGGTTGTATATTAATTAAGAAAGGTTTAAAGAATACCAATATCTATAACCAAATAGTGGATGCAGGAGTTAGAGCAGAATTATTATTAAGAAAAGTCAATGATAACATCGAATTTCTTGAAGTCGAAGAAGATGAGGAGGAAGAAGAAGAAGTTCCAGAATTAATAGAAAGCGAACCAACTGAAGAAACTTCAAAAAGTACTGAAGAGGAAAAGCAACCAACTGAACAAGTCCTCGATCCAGCAGAACATCAAGAAACATACCTCAAAACCAAATTACTGTACAAAGATGATGCATTAGTAACCTCAAATAAAGATGGAGTTATGATGTCTTGGGAAGATAATTTGATGAGATTAGGATGTGAATCGCTTTTTAAAAATAGAGAAGAAGACCCACAAGAGGAGATAATAGTTTTGAATATTGGGTTCGGTATGGGAATAATCGATACAATGATCAATGAAAAGAAACCTACCAAACAATATATTTGTGAACCTCATCCAGATGTTTTAGCCAAACTTAAATCAGATGGATGGTATGAAAAACCAAACGTTGTAATCCTCGAAGGAAGATGGCAAGATCAACTACCAGAACTCCTTTCAAAGAATGTGTTTTTTAACGGGATCTACTATGATACATATTCTGAACATTATAGTGATATGTTAGAGTTATTTGATTTAATCGTTGGATTGTTAAAACCACAAGGAATCTTTTCATTCTTTAATGGTTTAGGGGCAGATCGTGAAGTCATCTATGAAGTCTATAAAAAGCTTGTAGAGATTGATTTAAATAATTACGGATTACAAATAACATACAAAGATGTTAAATTACCAAACTTAGAGGTTTGGGATGATATCAAAAGAAGTTACTGGAATTGTCCAGTCTATTATCATCCTGAAGTTAAATTCATGGATTTTTAGTCTTTTATAGAAATACATTTTAGCACTTTTTAGTTCTATACATTTACCTCTTTATTTTTCGCAGCTTTCATATTTATCATCTTTAATTTTTTCTCACTAAACTTATTGACAATGATGCTCAAGAGACATTTAAGTACCCTGAGGCCAAGATTCCAAACCATCATACCAGATAAACCAAATATCAACCTTACAACCTTACCTAATGGATTAAGAGTTATAACAGATTCAACACCAGGACATTTCAGTGCTTTAGGTGCATATATTGATGCAGGATCTAAATTTGAAGATTCTAAAAAGACCGGTGTTAGTCATTTTCTTGATAGATTAGCATGGAGAAGTACAAGCAATTATACAGGAACTGAAATGATGAACTCTTTATCCAATTTAGGAGGTAATTATATGGCATCAGCTCAAAGAGAATCAATGATTTATCAAGCTTCTGTATTTAATAAAGATGTCGATAAAATGTTTGATTGTATTAGTCAAACTATACTAGAACCAAAATTCACAGACCAAGAGTTAGAAGAAACCTCTGCCACAATAGAATTTGAAACAAGTGAAATGGTACATAAACCAGATATGATCTTACCTGAGCTTTTACACAAAGTTGCTTATCCGAATAATACACTTGGATTACCATTATATTGTCCAATAGAAAACATCCCATACATCAACAAATCAGATGTTGTAAACTACCATAAGAAATTCTACCAACCTCAAAATATAGTTCTTTCAATGATTGGTGTTGATCATGAACATGCTTTGAAACTTGCCCAATCTTCTTTTGGTCAATTATCTAAAGGTGAAACTCAAGTTTCTCCAAAACCAAAATATGTTGGTGGGGAAATCCATACACCTTTCCAACCTCCTTTATTCTCTAATTTACCAGAATTATATCATATGCAAATTGGATTCGAAACTTCTGGTTTATTAAGTGATGAATTATATGGATTGGCTGTTTTACAAAAACTCTTAGGTGGTGGCTCTTCCTTTTCTGCTGGTGGTCCTGGTAAAGGTATGTTTTCAAGATTATACACTAGAGTATTAAATCAATATGCTTATATTGAAAACTGTACCGCATTTAACCATTCTTATATAGGATCAGGATTATTTGGAATCAACATATCGGCATCTCCAAATGCAGCTCATGTAATGCCACAAATCATTGCTTTTGAATTCAGATCATTATTAGAACCAAATGCAATTACTGATTCAGAATTCAATAGAGCCAAAAATCAATTGATTTCTACTTTACTTTATAATGTAGAAAGTAAATTAGCTGCTTTAGAAGATTTAGGTAGACAAATCCAATGTCAAAACAAATTGGTCAGTATAGAAGAAATGATAGAAAAAATTGAACAATTAACAATTAAAGATTTGATAAATTTGGTAGAAAAACTTGTAAACTCTAAACCATCTGTCGTCATGCAAGGTGATCGTGAAGCATTTGGAGATTTAGATTACGTTTTCAAGCATTTCGGTATCAACCAACAAAAAAAATGGTTCTAATTTGGTAATATAATATTTTGATAGCTTGTATATAGTCTCTATTATTTATTTATTGATTACCTAAGATAGAATGTTTATATATATCATCACTATAAACCTAATTTTGCTCTAAGTTGTAATACTTCTCTTTCTAACATCAAATTCTTCTCTTTCAATTCTAATCCTTCTCTTTCAGATGATTTAATTAAAAGATCTTTTTCAAAATTCTCTGATTGAAGAATATCAAGTGAACTCTTGTAATGATTAATCTTATTTTGATATTCGAAATTCTCATCGTTATATTTCTTGATTAACTTGGAATCATTTTCAAATCTAATCTTAAGACCTTTAGCTTCTTGTTCAAAATTATAAATCTTTTTATTTAATTTATAATTCTCATTATTAGATTCGTCCAACTTACCATTTAATTCATCTAATTTGTTTTCCCAATATTTAACTTGTTCATCATTATATAATTTATTTTCTAAGCTATCAACTCTAGATTTTAATTCACCATTAATTCTAATCAATGCATCATTTTCTTGACTAATAACTAAGTTGTCTTTCTTTAATCTTGAATAATTGGCAACATCTTCATTTGTTGAAATCTTGGATTGATTTAACTCTTGTTGAATTTCCAGAGATTCCATTCTTTGACTTTCTAAATGAGTTCTTAATATATCCATATCAGATTTTAATGAAGAAAGTTCAAACGTTTTTTCTTCAAGATTTTGATTTAAAATCAAGTTTTCTTCTTCTAAATTGTCCTTTGTTTCTAACAATTCATCTCTTTGTAAAGTAATATCATTGATAAGTTCCTTCAAGTTAGTTACTTGCTTATTGAGATTCCCAATCTTTCTTTCATTAATTGCCTTTTCATTTTCTAAAACTCTGATTTTCTTGTTCAATTCATCTTGCTTAACTTCTAATTCATCAATCTTATCTAATTGTTCTTCAAAATCTTTTTCTAAATTTGTCTTTTGCATTAACAATGTTTCATTATCAATAAGAAGCTGTTTATTTTCCTTAATCAATTTTGATTCATTTTCAAGCTTAAATTTCAAATCATTGTTCAAATTTTGAATTTCCAGTTTTAAGTTACCATGAATTTCCTTGTTTTCATATATCAGTTTATTATATGAAAGCTTGTCATTAACATCCTTTAACTCTTGTTTGATCTTAGTAATTTGATGCTCACGATCTTTAATTTCATTGTTTAAATTATTCTTTTCTTTATTGATATCTTTAATGACAATTTGACTTGCTCTCAATTCTTCTTTGGCTAATTTGAATTCAGTTTTGATTTCATTCAATTCTCTAACGGCAGCGTTTTCGTGTCTTTTCGATATCGTAACTGCACTTTCAGCCAATTCTAATTTCTTGAAATACTCATCACTTCTCTTTTTAAATAAATCTAAACTTCTAGTCAAATCATCATTTCTTGATTTAAGATTTTCTTGTTTAACTTTTAATTGTGCAAGTTCATTTTCATAATTCTCTATAGAAGTTTTGTGTTGTTCTCTTTTTATTTGATATAATTCGTCCTCACTTTCTCTTAATAACGATTTTAATCTTAAAATCTCCAGCTTAGAACTTGTTAATTCATCTCTAGTTGTTTTCAAGGTTCTTGTTATATCATTATAAATTTTTACAAAATCTTGATTAGCGTGTTCTAAAGTCTTATTAATTAATGAAGTTCTTCCAAAACTTTCTGATTTAGTAATTTTGGTAGGTGTTGTTGTTGGAGAAACAGTTTCAAATAAATTAGAAAATTTATTCTCCAAGTCACTAACACGCATTTGACTTTCTCTATATTTCTTTTCTAAATCAACTGATGAATTGAGACCTCTTGTGTTTTGAATCTTATTTAATTTCTTTTGTAATTCAATAGCATAGTTTTCAGCTCTTGTACTATTTGATTCTTCTTGTTCTAATTTGATCTTCAAATCTTCTATTTGTCTGAGTAAATACTTATTACCTTCACTAGTTGGATCCTCTCCTATTGCAATTGATCTTCTATTGGCTTTACTTGGGGAACTATATGGACTAATACTTTTATTAAGTTTGTTTCTTAAAATTGACAATTCTTCTTTCATCTTGGTACTTTCAAATTTTTCTGTTCTCAAGTTAGCATTCACTTCATTTAATTTTAATTTCAAAGCAGAATAATCTTGCATAACTTGTTGGAAATTTTGTTGCATTGGAGGAGGTTGGTTTTCCTTTTCTCTTTCAATTTCTTTTCTTTCAATTTCGAGATTTTTCACTTTGTCATTCAATTCAATAATCTTATAAGAATACTCTTTGATTTTACTAGAGCTATTTTCCATACTCTTTTTAGCTTCATCTAATTCTTTTGTAAGTTTCTTAATGGATTCGTGACTATCAGACTCCTTAGATTTCATTTCAACAAGTTCTTTCTTGAGAGAGGTTACTGATTCTAAACTTTCTTCAAGGGATTTAACTTTCTCTTTGGAAACCTTTAATTCTTTTTCCAATGAAGAAATGTTACGCTGTGCTTTATCAGACTTTTCTTGTAGAGTTCCATTTTCAGTTTTCAATTTAGTTATCATTGTATTCAAATGTGTAATTTCAGACTTGTCCAGGGTCGAACTGTTTCTATTTCTTGAAATAATTCCATTCAATTCTTCAATTTTCTGATCATTACTTGCTTTGACTTTATTTAAAGTTTTGGACATTTCTTTGTATTCCTTATTCAATTCTTCATGAGTCTTAGTTAAGCTAGATACTTTAGAAGTTAATTCCAGGTTCTTTTCATTGGCATCTGAAACTTCTGTCTTTAAAGATTTATTTTGTTCTTTAAGTTTATGAATCTTATCTTGTTGTAACTTTAAGAGTTCAATTGATTTTTCATGGTTACTCTTTTCTATAGCTAAGTCGTCTTTAATAGATTTACTAGTTTCACTTGAGACTTGTGCTTCCTCATACTTCTTTTGAATATCTGAAAACTTGACATGTAAATCATTATATTTGGATTCCAAAGCTTCTAAATCATCCAAAGCTTTAGATTTGGCTTCTAATAATTTGGATTTTTCAGAATCTAGTTCTTTAATTTGGGTTTCCATATTTTTGATCTTATCAGATGATGCTTTTTCATCTTTCTTTAAAATCACAATCATATCATCTTTTTCATTCATTGATTTAACAGTTTCATCATATTTTGATTCCAAAGAAGACATGGTTTCTTTAATTGCATTGTGCTTGTCTTCATAATTTTTATTCAACTTTTCAGCATCTTTCAATTTCAGTTTGACTTCCTTTAAGTTATCATTCAAATCTTTTGAGTTCATTAATTTGATAGAATCTTCAAGAAGAGGTTTAACTTGTATGAACAAATTGTACCATAAATTACCCTGAGTATTATCATTTTTAAAATCGTGTATTTTTTGGAAATTTTGAGCAATGATTTGACTATTTTGAATCTTTTCAATCTTTTCATTGAAGACTTTTCTAGACAATTTTCCTCTGATGGCAGATTGTAATCTTGTTAATATAGATTTGATAGATAAATCTCTGAGTTCTTCAAGATTTCCTAAAACTCCATTTTTGAAGAAAATCTTGGTGATACCAACTTTATAAGTTTCAGGGTCTAAATCGATATGTTTTAAAATCAACTCACAGTTAGTTTTAAAATTCTTTGTAAAGACTTCTTTTGGATTTAAAATTGAATAACGACTGAAAAATTCTTCGAAAATCATCTTATTTGGATAACCAGCTCTAGTAATTCTTATACCTTCTAATACACCATTACATCTTAATTGATTTAAAACAAGATTCTTATCAACTTTATTAGGCTTTTTATTCAAGTTAGGTAAGATACATCTAACGAAATGTGGTTCAGTGTTATTTAATTCTTCCATCAAATCATTCAATTGAGTTTTGTATTTAGATGATAATGATTTCTTATTTTTGGCGGTTGTAGAAGTACCATTATAAAGCTTAATAATCAGTTTCAAGAAGTCATTAGAAGAATTCTTTAAAAGATTAACAACAGGTTCACTAATTGGATCATTATTTTTATCAAGCCAATTATCAACGTTATATTCAACTTGTCCAGCATAATGATTGATAATGAAACCATTCTTGAATTTATTTGGTTTGAATTTTGGATTCTTTTTATAATTAGAAAACAATCTATCTAAAAATTGTTTATCACTAGATTTTGGCATTAAACATTCTTCATCTAATACTTTCATAATACCAAATTCTGGAGGTTTTTGGTTTTCAATCAAATCAATAGTTGGCTGAAGATCTTTTCCAAAATCAATATAATCCCATTTAATATCTTCCTTCAAATATTCACTTTGTTCTAAAATAAAAGAATGATGATTGAAAAATTGTTGTAATTTTTCATTAGTATAGTTAATACACAATTGTTCGAATGAATTGATTTTGAAGATTTCAAACCCAGCAATATCCAATACACCAATAAAGTTAAAATCAGATAAATTAGATCCACGCTTACCATCTATTTTTAAACTTTGATTGATTTTTGAGATTATGAAATTGAATAAGACTTCATATAAAAATCTTGATAATGAATCAATGGCATACTTAACCTCATGAGGTTTTTTAGATTTTGAAATAAATTCTCTACCAGCTTTAACTTTTGGTCTTAATAAATTGGTTTCAAAGACAGACTTTTCAACTTTTAATAATTCCAAGATTTGTTCAATTGGAGAATCTTTATGGAAATTAGCTTGTTCACTCTTCCAACTTGCAAAATCTAAATTTCCTAAATGCAAAATAATAGCTAAAATTGAAAATATATTATCAATTTCACTATCTTGTAATCCTATGATTTTGAAACTTTCCATAAGATTAGAGAATTCTTCTTCATCATTTAAATAATGATCTTCTTCCGTATCATCATCTAAATTACTGTTAAGATAATTATAATCACCAATATTAGAAGTTAATTTGAATTTCGATAAGTTATCATATGTCTTTAAAAATTGATAGAAAATATGATAATTTCTTTCACCTTTCTGTTGATGAATTACTCTTGATTTTTCTAATAAATAATAATTGATATCTGCTCCTTTAAGTCTATCATCATTAAAATAGATTTTAATGAATTTACCAAATCTTGAAGAATTATTATTTTTAATGGTTTTAGCATTTCCAAAACTTTCCATAATTGGATTAGTTTGTAAAATTTTTTGATCGATTGAATCATTCGAAGAAATCGATGATAAATATTGAATGATTTTTTTAGTATTTTCAGTTTTACCAGCTCCTGATTCTCCTGTAACAAGAATTGATTGATCCTTTTTATTTTGAACTAAGTTTGTGTGTGTTGATTTAGCAATTGTATATATATGTGGTTTAGTAAAATCAATTTTATCAGTATTATAGATTGGTAATGATTTATATGGATTAATAGCTACTAAAAAAAGTCCACTATAAGTATAAATAAGATTATCCATATATCTTAAATATAGATTATATATTACTGAAGGTTCATTCAAATGGGTCAACTCAGCCATGTCATTACATTTATTAAATTTTGAAGGATTACAAGGATCTAAATCTTTTTGATCCATTATTTTACTACATTCTTTATTATTACTTGTATAGTTAACTTTACATTGATTGTTTTCAAGGTAATCAACGATGTATCCTTTTATAAAAATTTCATCTTCATCAGGAATCCATACCCAATTTTTGGAATTAAAATCTTCGTCCTCAGCCATAGTTAAATTATTAGACGAGTTTTGAGTAAACAATGCTTGATTTAATTTATGAAATGTTCGATTTGGATTGATTAAAGGGTGTCTTCTTTATTGGGTATGAGAGAACGTAATGTGATTGCGGCACTAAAATTAAAAAAAAATGAACGACAATGAAAATTTAATCAATGGTAACTATTCAATGTTTTGTTTTTTTTGGTATGAGATCGTAATGTCAACTTTGTGTAACAATGTAATCTTTACCGCGTTTTTTTTTTTTGGGTGCAAAACTCAAGTTAGAGTGACTACTACATTGGAAAGATGCTTTTGAATTGGATTCGTATATTATTATTCATTATAATGCAATTTTTTTCCTTGAAGGACTATATAATAGATACAATATAAACAAAGTCTTCAAAGACTCGTGTTCATTGTACCCGGGATGAATGACTAGCATTCAGGAGAAATACTTTGTAGGTATTCTCGTTTGTATTGCCCAGAAGGCTTTTCACTATCGATGAAACAGCTCAGGTCTTGAACACTTTTGTATGTACTGGGCGTGCTAAAAGAAGGCGAGGACCTTTGAAGGTCGGAGAAGATTGACCTTGAAGTTGAAGGTGGCGTCAAAGGAACATCACTGGAGTAATTAGGGCCAGAATCATCTTGAAGATTGATGAGAATATCAGCTGTTACCCTTGACGGAGAATTCATGAATGTTTGATCATCAGCACTACGCACTTCCAGCATTTGCAACTTTGCTATTTCGAACAGTCGTTGATTATTATTGATGAAGTTTTCAACAACCAGCATGACACCAAGCGGTTGATACTTTGTGGACAATACCTCACTAGTTTGACCTAAGTACCCAGCTAACATGAATGATATCTTCCGTATTTTTGGTAAAGTGCAGTCATCGAAACCTGTGAGAAAAGGCCCGAATATTTCTGGTTCTATGTTTTCAGAATCTTCACAAATATTTTCAGCGAATCTCTGTTGTTGATAAGAATTCTGCAAAGAGCGGACATATGAAGCACCTTGAGATACTTGGAGCATAGACAAGGCCAATAAATTTGCTGCAGTTGCTACCAAACAAGTATCATAATCAAGGAAGTCTCTATGATATAGACTAAGTTCACAGAGGAATCTTGTTACTGCTGTTGCAGCTGATAAAAGAGATGTATCATTTGGCATACGACCTCTACGCACAGGAGTCGAATCTTCTGATTCGAGAAACAGCTCAATAGAGAGCTGAAAACAATCTTCTAAGGTTGGTCTTTCAAGATTCCATTCCAAAGTAGAAAGGACGTGTCTTTCCATTTGAATAAACATTTCTTCATCATAGGCGTTCCTACACATTACAGCCAATTCCTTTAATGTCGGTACTCTAGACTTTTTATCTTCATACTTCGCTGCGATCCATAAGGCTGTACACCCTACCAACTGGTAATGCCTCTTAAATACTATTCTTTTTGCACAGTATCTGTCAACAATGTTGAAGCATCTGAATAACGTTTGGGGTTGTAATCGGAATGACGCGTGTAACTCAACAATATAATCTAAAAGAAATGGTCTCATAAACCATTGTATCTCTGGTTGAAGATCTATCATTGCTGGATTTATATCATTGTTATATTCAAGTCTTGCTAGAGCTTTTTGGATGTCTCTCTTGTAATCTTTGATCAATCTTTTGTTACCCAAAGTCTCTAACTGTTCTAAAGCAGCAGGGTAGGGCCTAGCAGCAACACGCAGAGGAGGTCCATATAATCTATTGCGTGAAATGTTCATTTGAAAATGTTCCAAGCTGGATATCCTGTTTTCAAAAATTCTGCGGGCAGAAGAATATATATGGAGTGTGCCTGCGGGTTGAACCTTATTCAAAGACGCGGAATCGCGTCAATAGAATTTTCGCGTACAGAAGGAAGTGAAGATTGTGGATCTAAAATATATACACTACAAAAATAAACAACTTAGAACGCCCCTCTACCTCTACCATCAGACGAGGAATCATCATTTCTGATTGTTTCGTCAACTGAAAGAATAACAATAGCTGCCTCCGTCGCGGATTCAAGGGCGTTTGTTTTGACTAACGAAGGTTCCCAAATAAAACTCTCCATGTTGTCTCCGATAGATTCTTTGTGAAAGTCAATACCAATTGATTTGTCACCTTTAGCATGAGCACTTCTTAACTTGTTTAAGAGTTCAATACCATCTAAACCCGCATTCTCGCAAAGTTGCCTTGGAATAATCTCAAGAGCCTTTGCAAATGCTGCGATGACCAATTGCTCTTTACCTGCTACGGATCTAGCAAATTCTCTCAAGTATTTAGATAACTCCATCTCGATAGCACCACCACCAGCAACTACAGAACTATGACTTACGGCTCTTTTCACAATCATGATAGCATCATGTAAAGACCTCTCAACTTCAGCAATTACTTGCTCAGCTCCTCCTCTTAAGATCAATGTACATGTCTTAGCTTCAGGGCAGCCTTGGAACAAATTATATCTTTCTGATCCGATTTGAACTTCTTCGAACTTGTCACAGGTTCCAAGATCTTTTTGGTTGATGTTGGAACAGGTGGATTGTATTGTTCCTCCTACTGCTTGAATAACTCTATCCATATCTTCAGATGCAACCCTACCAGCACAGAAAATATTTCTATCAGCGAAATATTGTGTTGCTAAATCTCCGATTGGTAATTTTGAAAGTACAATGTTGGCACCACTTTCATGAATAGCTTCCAATTTGGAAAATATGATTTTCCATTCAGCATCAACAATTTCTTGATAATCTTTTACTTGTTCAACTCTTACTTCTGCGTTTTCTTTTTCGGCCTTCAATTCAAGTTCTACATTAAGATTCAAAATCTTAGGATTCAGGAATTGTTTTGGTTGTTGTTCAAAACCAGCATAAGAAAATGTTTTCTTGAAAGCAACACCATCAACGAACAATGAGTCTTCCATTGATCCACCCGGTACCTTCTTTATACCAATGAGACTTTCGTCTAAGGATTCTTGGTCTAAACTTAAAACTGCATCTACGACCATTTTTGTGAAAAAACTAGAATTTTGACTGATCAATTTTGATGACATTGCAGTTGTAGCACACCTTTCCAATAATTGACGAAACTCCTTAGGATCTTCTTTCTTGACTTGTACAGCAATTTCTTGTATTTTTTCTGTTGCTAAATCACAGGCTTTTCTTAAACCTCTTGCAATTAAATGAGATGATATTCCATCTTCGATGAAAGTTTTACTTTCTTTTAACAACTCACCTGCTAAAATGGTGACAGATGTGGTTCCATCTCCAACCTCTGCATCTTGAGCTCTTGATATATCAACCAACATCTTGGCAGCAGGATGGACTATATCTAAAAGTTTCAAAATTGTAGCCCCATCATTTGAAATGGTAGTTTTGCCGCTAGAAGACACGATCAAAATGTCTGATCCAAAAGGACCTAATGTTGGTTTTAAGGTATCTTGAATGGCTAAACAGGCATTGATGTTATTGATGATCTGACCTTTTCCTTGGGATGTGTCTGTCCCCTCTTTCAAAACCACTATAGTGGGGGTTTGTGAAGAAAATGCCATTATTCTATTTGTGTGAACCTAAAACTTTTCAACGAATCTTTTTCGCACTTTTTTTTTCACACCACAAGTAATTTTCAAAGATGTTTAAGAGCTCATCCGTCAGTCGGTTGGCTTCTCAGAAGATATTCATTAGAGGAGCCAAAACAGATATGAGCAGAGAACCACATTTATCTAGTAGAAGAGTCATGAGAAAAATCAAACTCGGGAAAGCCAGACCAACCATATTTCACCAATTCGAAACCCTCGTAGAGTTGAGCGATGGGTCTGTAATCAAGAGAAGGTCCCAAGCCCCAAAAGATGAAATCAGAATGATTAATGATCAAAGAAATAGCGCTTTATGGAATCCAAATAGATCTGATTTGAGTGGTGCTGATCCTAATGCAACAGGTAAACTTAATAAGTTTAAGCAAAGATTTTCTGCTTTTGAATCACTGGAAGACTCCGAAGAAACCCAAAAGAATACCAAAGATGATTTGATAGAGCTCATGGGACAAAATGTCAAAGAAGTCGCTAAAGGAGGAAAGTTATACGATAAGAAAAAGTCAAGAAGTAAGTAAATATAGTATACATGTATATAGTACAAATGAATCATACAGCATTAATAATCTCATCTTTGAAGATTTTGGAAAATTTCTCTCTATCAAGTCTCTTTAATGGATTTAGAATTTCTAAAAACAAGAGTCCTGATTGTCTTTGTTTCTTTATAGTCCAGTTTAGCACTTCAATATCGTTTTGTTTAAATGCCTCCTCTAGGATAAAATTGAGGGTGACATTAATGTTGTACTTGTCTACCCCGAATACTTCGTAGAGTTCGTTAGGAAGGGTATACGACTCTAAGTTTGTAAGGTTTAATAATCTTTCTGATGAAGATGGTTTCTTGACATTTTTCATCAAAGAATCCAAGAATTTACGCCCAACCCTTAGGTGGAATTTAGTTACAATATATTTAACAATTACTGGAAGGATCAAACGTTGAATATTTGGATCGAATCGCTTGAATTTTATCAACGAACTTTCAAAAAATCTGCGGTATTGGGTAGTGTCTGGTTGCTGTAGGAGATGCTCTAGTAATGAAATATGACCCAACTGAGAAACTTCCAATGAAGTGACCTCGATCATCCGTATAGCTTCATCTATCTTCTTTTCCTTCAAAGTTTTGTGGATAATGACGTTAAAATCATCAACAGTAAGACCTTGTTTAGAAGATAAAATGGCTTGTAAAGTTTTCTTCGACTCTACAGATCTATTTTGTGCCACAAAAGCGTCAAGCATAAAAGAAAGAGTCAGACGCTTAATAGGGTGTTCCAATTTTGATACAAGGGAATTAAGTTCGTCAACCTTGTCGTTTGTTCCATAAACCTTAATTAGGGCATCTGTCATATTCGGTTTTACCAAACTAATAACCTCTTCTCTTGATAATCCAGGACTCCCATGCTTTATTAAGCTGGAAATTATGGTTTCGTCATCAGAAATACTGTGGAACTTCGAGCAAGTTTGCCAAATATAAAAAGCCATCTCGAAGCGACCTTCTTTAATATTTTCGAATATCAAACGTTTAATCGAAGCACCAAGCTTTCCTTCCTCGTCGTTACTTTTTATGAACGACTCAAGCTTTTGAAAAAGAAGGTTAGAGAAATAAATATCCCCTGGAGATGATAGAGAATTGTCCAAGAGTGTTTCAATCAAATCTGCGTCAACAGACCCTGGGAATGAATTCAATAATATATTTTGAGCGAGTTGGTAATAAACTTGAGACTTGCTGTTACCTCCTTTTGTGGATTTCACTACGATTCTTATAGTAGAATCATCTATTTTGGCCCGGCAACCTATTAATTGGATCGCCAACAGAGAAGCCAATAAAGCTTCACCAGTGGTAGCTGCAGTCTTTACTATCATGTTTGCTGTGTAATCTTTTGCTGTCGGACCTTGGATTTGTGCTTTGGGTATACTGCCTGTTCCTGGGTATATTAAAAGATTAATGCACTCTTGGGCCAATTCGTACCTTCCCATATGCCATAGCTTTATAAGATCGTGAAACACTAAGGCTCGGATGGAACTCGATATACTAAACTTAGAGCTAATAAAATTAAACATTCCGTTGAGCTTTGAGTACTTCATAATATCACTGAATAAGCTTTCATTCTCTTGGTACAATTGTATACATTGTGGAACTGAATATTCGAACCTTGATTTATTATTTGTCAATACCTTAGAAACGGTATTGAGCCTTTTATAAGCTTCGACCCCAGAATTTCCTTCATCTAGGACTACACCAGTTGAATAATTACGAGCAAAGGATATTCCTCTTGAACCCAAGCTTGAGATACGATGGAGAGAATTGGGTCTACTCATATATTTTACTAAATGCGATGCTGTGCGATCTATCTCTAAAAACAATTTTGTGGCTGCAAACCACAAAACCAAAACTGCTAAACAACGACACACTCACCAAAACTAAGACCGTACATGATCTTCTCGACATCTTTTTTGATTGTTGGCCAATCTTCTCTTCTTTGCACAAATTCATATATCTCTTCCTGACCGAAAATCCCATTAAATTTGCTCAAATCACTGACTAGTTTTCCAATAGCTTTGGAATCATCTCCACTTATTAAATAAATTGATCCTACCTTCTGTAAAGATTGGAAGAGAGGCAATATTAGTCTTTTGTTGGTTTTTATGTGCTTGAAAATACATTCATAATAGAGGTTCAAATCTGTAATCAATAACACAGCGCCGCTGTTTGATATAACTGACTGTTTAATAATTTTTACAATGACCTGAAAGAATCTCTCTGCAAGCTCTTGCTGGAAAACGTCTACCACTGACTTGTCAGCGCAACCAACTAATAAATCAAAATTACCATCGAGGATCTGAATCACTCTGCTGGCTGCATCTGAAGGACCATCTAGTGTTGAATTTGTGTGGTCATTGTTACAGTAAGCTTTGTTCTCCAAAACCAAAGAGTAGTTTTTCTCGATTTCATCTATCAAGACATCAATCCCCACATTGAGGCCATCTGCGACGTAATTATCTACCATTTCTTCGAGCTTCTTCTTCTTTTGGAGGGAAGGATTCAAGATTGAGTTTTCATTCTTAATGATTTGCCTGTTAATCAACTCTTCCTTATAGAATATCTCCACCATCTGCATAATAACATCCGCAACATTGACTAAGTCAGAAAACAAGACTAAGGGTTTTATACCTTCAGAAATTTCCTGTATATCTACCTTGGTAGGCTTATAGTTTCGAAGATAGCTCAAAGCTTTGTCGAAACCGGGTTTTAAGTGTTCACCTCCTACCTGATCTAAAACAGAAACAAAAATTTCTTGTATAGACGATGTCACGAGCTTCTTAGTACCTGTTATAGTAAAATTATGAAAATGAAGCATCCTTACTAGTGAGTTTTTTCCTTCATTCAATATGTCCATAGACAATTTTACACTAAAGATTTTGTTTATTGATTTCATTTTCTCTGTTAAGATCTTTTCTTTCGCTTGAACTTCTGAAAATTTCTCTTCTTCTTCCTTCGATGAATCTTGTATATTACCACCAACAGTAAAAGCTTTCTTGAAACTCGTTAAAAAATCATCCTTAGTTTCTGATTTCACATTCCTAAGAATGTTTTGTGCCGTCTCTTCTTCTCGCTTTTCAATGGAATCTTTCCATTCCCGGATTTTTAACTTAGAATCCTTTCTTAAAACTACGATCTCTTCTCTCAAATATTCTGTCACTGTTTGCTCAAATTGCATATCAAACAATTCTTTGATCAAACTTTTGTAATTGGGACCCAAGTTTTCACTTTCACTCAAATATTCGTCTGTTGCTGTCATTATCTTACTATAAATACATGGTACTATGAGAAGGTAGAGGCCTTTGGTTTTGGATTGGTCAATCAAACGGGTAAAGAGCTCTGCAATTTGATTCAAAATGAGTTCCTCACTTACTTTGTACATCATAGGAACAGTTTTTGGAAAAATCAAGTCTATTATCTTGGATTCGTAATTGAATATGTCGGTAATCTGCCTCGAGAGTTCGCTTAGCTTCTTGTTGTTCAACAACATAGTCTCATTAGACTCCAGATCAGCCAGTTTAATAAAGTATTCTTCAGAGTCATTTGATTCAAACAAGTCAAAAAGGCCGTTTGAATTGTCGAACACACTTTTCTGTAGAAAAAAGTCTATTAATGTTTGTTGATTGTTCAATTCCACCAAAACCTTGACAAACCTTTGCATAGTGGAGTAGTCCTCCAAGTCAAAATGTATATCTAATTCTCTTAATAATGCATTCTCGAAAATCTCGAATAATGATCCAAGTTTCTCTTGTGCCATATATCTAGTTTCATCATCCTTATCTAATTGGCAGTACCTCTGTAGATTGAGAAGAATCTTGCATTGGTCTTGTGGGGTCTGGTAATCTAGGAACATTCTTAACTTGTCGAAGGATTTGCTGGAAAGTAGGTCTTGGTAATATTTTTCTAGACTTTTATATATGCCCAAAATTCTTTTCTTAGCTTGTGAACGATGCAGCACTTTCTCATCCATACAGTTTAAAGCATTAGCTTTGAAAATATTGGATTCCGCTTGATTTTCGTTCTTAACGCTACTCCAGATTCCTAAATCCTTCAACATTGAAATCCATATTCGTGGTTCATTGACAGTCTTATGAGTGTTTTTCGATAATAGGGAAAACACAAGTAGGTCAGGAATTTGAAGGTACTTTGATATTGTACTTGCAATTGATAATGGCATTACATCGGGGTTATAGACGTCGATATCAGAGTTCCATATTACTTGAGCCATTGTGCATAATCAGAAATTATCTCGCGCTCTCACTGATCTTTACTTATTGATGAGCTACTGATGTTTAGAATATCATTGGAAGCTCTTAAACAAGCTCGACCTTCATGTTGTGTGAAGCCTTTGTATATAAGTCAGGCTTGTTCCAGAATAAGGCGACGTTATCATCTGAAACCCTCCCCTGAGAAAGAAGGACATAGCTCATCGTCTCATAACCAAATATCATTTTCTGATCATGTTTTAAAATTCATACGACAGGAATCACAGCTGCTAGCCAGTGTCATTTTACCGGAAGATATATTTCACCCAACGAAAATACGAGTTCAGGGTATAAATTCAAGGATTTTGAGTGCACTCAATGACTGTTTAGATGAAAAGGAAAGGGTAGTGAAACTTTTCGACTTTAAAGCCTGCGATGTCCCACCATCTTTATATAAACACTTCGTAGCTAATTACAAACCACATATCACTGAAGAACTCAGAAGTATCGTAACACAGCGACTAGCTTTCCACAATCTTTATGATGACATTTGGAGGACGTTTATGGATAATCCCAATACTTTCGATGATATAGATGATATCATACTTGATATTGGGAAGATTGCAAAACAAAATCACAATCTTCATATGGGTCTAGTGCGTGCAATAATTTCGTTACAAGATGTTGTTAGTAACCATGCCTTGAAGGGTGTTGTGTTGGATAGCATCTCACATAATTTTAAAATTCCCAGAGAAAGCATTACTGAAATTTTACACACTTACACTAGTCTTCCAGAAATCCCAGAGTCTATTGAAGAATTGAACGTTTATGAGAGATTGCTAATAGTTAGGTATCTCCTACAATCCCAGGAGCCGATCTCTATCCACAGATATTTGAGGTTAGAGGATGTCAGGGAGCTTCCTGGATGGTTTGCATTTATAACGGAGGGAATTGAAAGGCTGGAGTCCCGAATACCTGCAATAAGAATGATACTCAAAGAATTCGAAACCACTGTTTTCAATGATTACGATATGTTACAAATCTTCTACTTTATGCCAATACCAATTTCCGAAGTACATTGTTTGTACGAGAACAACACATTACATCTGGAGACTGACCCCTTCTGGACATTGAATTCTTTAGCCAAGGTATGCAAAAGCCTGAAAAATTATAAGTTGCTTTCCCTGGTCATCGGCACGTATCACAACGAGTTGACCTGGAAAATAACAGTAACATGTTTAAAGGTTTTGTACCTGAATGATAAAGAGAGTTTTGAGACTGCTACGGCTAAGATTCTAATGTCCACAGATCCAGGTAAAATTTCCAGGATTTTCAAAAAAGTAGCGAACGTTTTTATGACTGACAATTCACACCTGTTCCTTGTTCACAAAGCATTTTTGGAAATAGAACCTTCTGAGAATCTCTTCAATAAAGTCAAGTTAAAGGTTCCCACATTCGAACCAGAAAGGTTCAACACGATACAACTTTATTCGAATCGCATAACATCAAGCGAGCTATCTACGCCCATGTTGATATCCCTTTTTGATAATTTGGTCATCCGAAATGAAATACTCGAGAAAAAATTATTGGTATCTCTAATAAATTCTTTGATCACAAGGCATACTTTCAAAACATACAAGAATGGGTTAGGAGAATGGCAAATCAGAAGAAGCCACAAAACAAAAATTCCATTGATAATCAAATCTCTCCATAATCGTATGAGTGTTTTGGATGAACAAACTCAAACCAAATTATTCCAGACGATAATCGATTATCTTGCTTGGTTTTATGATTCAACACCTGCATTACGAGACTATTTAACAAAACTTTTTCTCATAAGGTCCAATGTTGCTTACCTAAAACACTATGAAAACTTGAGACTCAGTGTCCACTTAAAATCATTTTTCAAGTACTATGGTGACACGATTGAAGACCCACGTAATGCCTTCCGGATTATCGATAAATATGTAAACGACAAAGGAAAGTTGACCCGAAATTGCATTAATGGGATAGAAGAAGGTCTCTTAAGATCTAAGCTAGAGAAACATGAACGGTTGGAACTTCTCAAAACTTTTAGAAAGTATCTTGCTTCAAAAGGCTTCAAAAGCAGAATGAAGACAAAGAGCTTAGTGAGTTTCATGGAGTTGGCCATTGATTGTGAATCAGAAGAAAAAAGAAAGGCGATCATACAAAATTTAAATCACATGTCACCGCAACATGGTATCCCGGAGCATGTTTTACAAAGAGTTATTAGAAAAATGACAATAGATAGTAAATAGTAAGCCCAAGGCGGGCTTTTTAATTTCATGTATTATATATTCAACTGTAAACTTTTTTTCCGCACTGAACCACCGAACGACGTATGAGTACTAGGCTTTATGGTGTGACTCCACCTGTATCAACAGAGAATCCAACACCGAAAGAAATAAGTTTAAATGATCAATTGATATCAGAATTAAGCCAGCGTGGATCTTTCGAAAGTGAACAAGCTACTAAGAAGAGGGTTGAAATACTCAACTTATTCCAAAAATTGGTTGTGGAATTTGTTTATACTGTGTCAAAAAACAAAAATATGAGTGATGGTATGGCAAAAGATGCTGGTGGGAAGGTATTTACCTTTGGTTCTTATAGATTGGGTGTTTATGGACCAGGTTCAGATATTGATACGCTTGTGGTAGTCCCCAAACACGTCACAAAGGATGACTTTTTCACAGTTTTTGAAAGTATGCTTAGAAAGCGACCAGAACTACAGGAGATTGCTGCGGTACCAGATGCATTTGTTCCCATTATCAAAATTGAATTTGATGGTGTATCAATTGATTTGATTTGTGCTTCTTTGAATGTCCCTCAGGTGCCAGTGAATATGACTTTAGATGATAAGAACCTATTAAAAAATTTAGACGAAAAGGATATGCGTGCTTTGAACGGTACAAGAGTCACGGATGAGATCTTGACTTTGGTTCCGAAGGCTACCGTGTTCAAACACGCTCTTAGGTGTATAAAAATGTGGGCTCAACAAAGAGCAGTTTATGGTAATGTTTTTGGGTTTCCGGGTGGTGTAGCATGGGCCATGATGGTAGCAAGAATTTGTCAGCTTTATCCTAATGCTGTAGGTGCTGTAGTAGTTGAGAAATTCTTCAATATATATACCAAATGGAACTGGCCTCAACCTGTTTTACTCAAGCCCATAGAAGACGGTCCGTTACAAGTTAAAGTTTGGAATCCAAGATTGTATGCAAATGACAGAAACCATCGTATGCCTGTGATCACCCCCGCGTACCCTTCGATGTGTGCCACGCATAACATAACAAGCTCAACACAGAAAGTCATTTTGTCAGAGTTAGAAAAAGGCGCAAAGATTGTGGCAGAAATAAATACAGGAACAAAGAAGTGGGGCGACTTGTTTCAAAGGCATGACTTTTTTTTCAGATACAAATTCTATTTATGTGTTGTTATCGGAACCACTTCTAACGAAGAGGAACATTTAAAGTGGAGTGGTTTCGTTGAAAGTAAATTAAGGCTTTTGGTGCAGAAACTTGAGATTACACCAGGTGTTGTGGTGGCGCATCCTTACGTGAAGGATTTTAATGACAGTTATGAAATTGGTGACTCTACACCTTCAGAAATTGTCAATGCATATGGAACTTCAAAAGGCAAAGATCAGCTTCAAAAATTGAAGAAAGTTGAGGCCAAAAAGGAAGTTGTTTCTAAGGATCAGGTAGGAGACGAACTATCAAGTGATATCCACTTAACCAAACTATTCATAGGCCTTGATATAGATTTGAGTAGCCCTGGGGATTCAGGTCTCAAACCTGCTAAAAAGCTTGACATTCAGTACCCATGCTCAGAGTTCTACAATATCTGTAAGGGGTGGCTCACTTTTCGTGAAGATATGCATTACATACAAATCAAAAATGTAAAGCTTTATGAACTTCCTGATGATGTATTTGTTGAAGGTGAGATCAAACCGAGCAAGCCAACCAAAAAGCGTAGGGCTGATGGTAAAGGGGATTCACAAAAAAGGCCTAAAAGTTCAATGGATGAAAAGGTAACTAATAAATAGAACTCTATTTCATAATATATACATCTTCAACTGGTAGTGACAACACCTTCAAATTCTTGACTCTTTTCTTCTCACTGACCAACCCCAAAACCCCGCTCAACCAATCCGAAAAGCAGACTCTCCTAATACTATTGTTATATTCGCTTGCATAGCGTCTCCATATTTCCTGGTCAATGTCTTCTTTCCAAATCTCTGAAAGTTTTCTTGAAAGCTCTCTCTGGTTATCAGGTTTGGAAATACACAGGCTATAAAAAGATCTGAAAGCAATAAATGCATTAACAGATTTATGAATCTTAGAATGTCTCTTCTTTTTGGGTTCAGTGTTGGTTTGGTTGAATCCAATTAACAATTCTTTCAAACGGGGAGGTGCCTTGGGCAAGAGTGGTAGATCTTGAGTGGTAAACCACGATTCTACAGGTAATGGTTTCTGACTCACCACTTTACTACGATTTATTTTATTTTCTGATTTAAATCTATATGTCATAGTTTTGGGGATAATGTGTTTTTTTTTCATCTTAGTTCTTCAAAATGTGTTAAATTAATCTAAATTTCCCCAAACCCTTTCGCATTCTCTATCTGCAGGAACGATCAGCTGTAAATACCTTGAGTTACCATTTGGAATTGATCATATAATCTGGTATACATACTACCAAGACTCTTAGCTATTAATGAAGTTTCAACGAAGTTATCGACTTGCTCATCGTCAAGATCTAATTGTAAACGCTGTTTAAGTAAAACACTTGTATTTTCTCCATTGTTGAAACAAGGCAAATTCGAGTCTTTTTGCATCAATTCAACTATGTCAATTATACGATCGGAATGTTTCCTTAAAGACCTAAAACAATCCTTACTTAAGCTTCTGAAGAGTGAGTAGTAAACACTATCCTGTCCCCCAAGAAGATCTACATATTCTTGTGTGAATTTGAAAGGTGCAGCTTCGAATCCCAAACTACCAGGCGAGTTTGAAAGCAAGAATCCAAAATCGATATGTATGATATGACCCTCATTATCTAACATTATATTTCCATTATGTCTATCTTTTATCTGAAAAACATAAGATAAAATAGAATAACTAGCAAGACTTCTAGCAAAATTTTCTTGTGCCTTTTTATATGACTGTGACGAAGAGTCACCGAAAAGCCTCTCGAAATAGTCCAGAAGAGTGAAAATTCGACCTCGAATATTATCTCCGCCTGCAATCGAATGCTCTGTGAGCGATTTTTTTATAGAATGGATAGACATTGCATTGTTGATGGTTTCAACTAATCCTGTGCTTGCACTAGTTACCAAAATCCTCATCTTTTTTGTCCATGCAGGTACTGCTTCCATCTTCCATATATTGGAAACAATTGTGATCAACTGACAAGCAAAGGCTTCCTGTGGGAGATCATCTCCGTTTTTAGCTATAACAGAGCATAAATCCCAATTTTTCAAATGACCATATACACTTGCTCTTTTTATTCTCATTTTCTTTCTTTGCCAATCCTCTCCGAGTTTAAAATCATTTTCCAATTTCCTTTCACCAGCACTAGGATCATCACCTTTAAGTTCATTTAGCTTCTCATAGTTTATCGCTTCAAACTGATCTTGAAGCGAAATCATAGACTCAATTATCCTGTTACGAATTGAACTCGACTGCTCTGTATTCTCTTTACCTGCATCTTCTAATTGTTGCAACATGACGGAAGCGATTCTCATCTGACTGGCAAGGACCTTAGAAGAAACTTCATTAGAAGGGGAGGCTGCACGTGTTTCTTTAACTTTCCCGGATATACTTTGCGCTTGACTCTCCATTAGTTTGAGTTTAGAAAGATCTTGACTAAGCGTCTTGCCCAGTACTGCATCAATATCACCTAAATCAGCTTCATCCTCCAAAAGAATGGTTGATGTATCAAGTCTCAAGGAAGAGTGTTCGCTATAGTGACCAGCGCTAACACTATTGTCAGTTGGCTCTTCAGGATTGCCTATGGGATCCATACTCAATGGGGGTGGCTTGCTAGATAGATGTTTTTGATTTATCTCGCTGAAAGGGTCGAAATCAAACTCATCACTCAAATATTCAATCAACAACAAAAATGGAACTCTCTCGGCAGAATTTAAAACACAAGCTTCATTTACATTCAACTTCAAGATTTTGTGGTACTTTTTGTTCCTGTTACTTGTTATTGGGAGAAGTTGTGGTATATCGATATCAGCAGGTAAAATGGTCTCGTTGATCATTGATAATTCAGCACGAAGAGCAGATAACCTGGCTTCTTTGGGTATTTGTGAGAGCCTGAACGAAATGTTTTGAAGTGACATGATAAAATCAGTTTCTTTCTTAGCATAGTTAGCAAAAAGGACTTTCTGTTTTGTAAATGGAGAGACTGAGCGTGAAGAGCCCACTTCTCGTTTATGCCTATTGCCGAGCGAATTAGAACGGGGCAAAGCTAAAGAAACTTCTGATTCAGTAGGTGATATGTAAGCTTGTGCATGTTCAGTCTTCAGATCTCTAAGATCAGGCATAGATTGAGTCAAATTTTTTGAGCTTCCCTGGATGAAATCGAGAGATTCTTGTCTTCCCAAGCTTAATGATGATTTCTTTGATTTGATTATCGTATTAATTTTTAGTGTTTCTTCAATTTCGTTCAATTTCTTCACTTGTGAAAGTCCAGCTGGTTGTGATGAATCTACAGACAAGCGTTCCTCGTCGGATGAAAAAGCTACTTCATCTCTCAAATAACTTAAGCTGTGTCTCTCGGGTGTTCCAAAGGCATTAGACGGCCTTGGCAGATTCGGTGAGCTTCCTTTGGTATTTGGGTCATTGTAATTTTCCCCTGCAGTCTCCGACTGGATCCGACGATTTTTTAAAGTCAAATTCTTCGTCAATGCTTTTTGGAAGTTTGCCAACTGAAACACAAATGCCTTTTGTTGCTTGGACTGGGATTTAATAACTGGTAGAGTGTAAGAAGAACTATTGGGAAGGGCAATGGAAGCTGCAATGGAACCAATAGCAACCAATCCAGGATGCAAGTTTTCCCTAAAGTCATGCTTTTCACGGATGGATGATTCTGAATTGAACATGATGTTTTGAAGTTGATTGATGAATCTCCTTACGGTTTGAAAAGAATAAGATTCCGGTTCATTACGAAGTTCAAAAATGTAGGCCTGTAAATTCCAAAACACAATTAGACTAAAATGAGGGTATTTTGAAGAATATTCTAAGAGAAAGTCTTCTAGTGCCATCGAATTGGTTTCAAAGGCCACCAAAATTTGAATGAATTGTGGTATATAAAATTCTACTTCTTCATAACTGTAAGTGGAAAGCTTTTGAATGAGGAAATGTTGAATTCCGATGGTCCCAGAATGTATCCTAAGATTTTTAATGCACTGTGAAATATCGAAGTCATTAGCTTTCACTTGTTTAAATAAAGTGTCGTGATCAAAGTCACTCATTACCTTTTTTTACAACGCAGCACTTATTATGATCTAAATTTTCGTTCAAATCGCAGTTTTGAAAACATGGTACTGCATATAAACATTTATAAATATATTGAACTACTTAAACACTAAATTATTTATTATTACCTACAATAGGGTACAAATCGAAAAGTTTCTTCCTTAAAGTCTCAGCATCCTCGGATTTAACGTCAAAATCTTGTTTGATGATGTAAGGTACATCGTTATCAACTTCCTTGAAAAGACGAGGCACAAATGCATCACCTCGTTCTTGTCTTTCTTTAGCTTGAATTCTTTGTGCTTCTTCTACCTTGAATTTTGCTTCGGTAGCTTCCTCGTGATCCCTTTTATGTAAAGCGTCCACTGTGTCCTTCCATAATTTCCTGGATTCATTATCTGCTTGTTCCTCCAATGGCTTGACTGACGGTTTACTCAAGTCAGCCTCACGTGTGTCAAATACTACTACATCTGTTTTACCACCTTTTACGGCCTTGATCTCCATAATTTCATTCCATTTCCCTGATATTGTAGCCAAAACTTCTTGGCTATTTGAATCTTTGATTACACCTTCAATGACATCGTACGCCCCACTGATGAATCCTTTTGTTTTAAACTCTATGTTTGCTTCAAAACCTAATTTTTCACATTTTATATTCATTTGGTCTCCCAATTCATATTTAAGCTTACCGAAGAGAATACCACGACAATACACATTTGGTTGATTCATTGTGTAATCTTCGTCATGTTCTCCCAAAGTCAATCTGGCCAATCCTTCCATAATCGCTGCTGATGAGTTTCCCAAAAATTTCGATCTAGGTATTACAACACCATCGGCTTTGATTTTCAGTTCTGGGAGCAAATAAAAATAGGATGACTTGGGGGGATGATGAGACGTTTGCTCTGATAAGTAGTAAGCTGTTTTATTCCCAACAATTTCATCCCAATAGCATGTAAATACTTCTCCCAAAACTGGGTTAAGTGGCTTTTTCACAGCTTTCGGAGCAATGTGCCACCCAGAGAGATACCAGATCACAATCAACATGAATCTCTTTAGAGGATCTTCGGTTTCATTGGCTTGGAGAAGTAGATTGGGTGTAAAAAAAGCGTTGGCGATTCTTTCCAACATTGATTTCTTTTCTAAAACAAAGGTGGGAAGTGTAATTCTAGTCAAATCCGAACCGGGCCTCAATTGCGCAATTATGGAAAGAAGAATGGACTGGTTCTCATTATCAATCTCATCAACATCATCGGTAGATTGTGGAGCATTTTCAACCAGGTCCTGGCTACTATCTTTTTTCAACTTTAATTTAGAGGTTAATCCCATCTTTGTATTGGTATTTACAAAAAAATTAGCTCCCGCAGTCTCAAAGGGATTAGTCATGCCAAGACACGACCCCTCTCCACTATTCGGTTGCGCGTGATAATAAAGATGTGGTAGTCCTGAATCATGACTTTAGCTAGATATATAGAAGAAATAGTAAATAGCCTTTTGTCGTTAATATCACTTGTGTGTAGTGAAATTGTGGTTAGAATAGATTATGTGGAAGAGATTCTCCAGGAGTGCAATATGAAGATCAGCAATATTGAAATTGATCCATCACACACGGATCAAAAAGACGCATTTGCACCCATATTTGATCTTACTTGCATTTTGGGTAAATTACTCAAAGAAAGGATATCATTACTGGACGATTTGAGCTATTATTTTGTCGATGTAATTCATAAACAACAGGCTTCGAGAGATACTAACACTTTGGAGCAGAAAGCCACAAGAACTTGGGCTAGAAAAAAGCAAAGTACCAATCAGAGGAAAAAAGACATCGGGAAAATAATAGAGTACCAAAGGAGACGCAGGGAGCACATTACAGAGTTCCAGAAAAGAAAACTTCGATCCTGGCATGATAGGCACAAACGATTACAGAGAATTAGTGGTGGGTTGGTGGCAGAAGTTGCTTCTGAAACGGGATTGAATAGTGTTCAAATTCGTAATTGGTATGTATTATGACTTGAGATAGGCAGGTAAATATATAAGATACTAACATACCAGGATTAAAAACCAACGTGAATAACGAAATATATATTTAATTAAGTTTTATAGAATCTAAAGGTATATATAATCTCCAATTTCTAGTAAATAATTTATGACCGAGATAAAATACTAAAATTACAACAGCACCTAAATAATTTTGAAAGAAGCTTTTTGCATTTGGATTACCATCACCTCCTACAGGGAAAAGGGCAATCCAGAATTGAGCGATTAAAACTAGTATTAATAGAATAATAGAATAAATTGAACCCCAAATACCTGTAATTGACACAAACCCTAAATCTTTTGTATTTCTACCTTTTAATTTTAATGCCATTCTAAATCTTATATGACATAAAGCAATATTTAACCATGAAAAAATTGTCAGAAGACCACTAACACTTAAAAGCCAACCAAATACTTCTTCTTGATTATCGTAAGCAGATAAAAAACATAAAAGTCCAAAGACAGCTGCACAACCTAATCCACCTAATGGTCTACCCTTTCTATCAACATAACCACAAAATTTTGGTGCTAATCCTTGTACTCCCAAACTTTGAATAGTACGAGAACAACCATAAACAGCTGAATTACCAACAGAAACAACAGAAATTAAAATAACTGCATTAAAAATTGAAGGAAGGGCTTTAATTTCTGCGTTTCTAATTGCAATAACAAATGGAGAAACTGATGAACCTGAACCAAGTAAATTTTGTGAATTATATGGAACTAATAATCCAACTATAGTTAAAGTTATGAAAAAAAATAAAAAGACTCTCCAAAAAACTTGTCTTATAGCTTTTGGTAAAGTTTTTGAAGGGTTTTCAGATTCTGAAGCAGCAAGACCAACTAATTCACTTCCAGCCAAACTATATGATGCTGTTACAAAAACTGCACAAACACCTTTAAATCCATTAGCAAAAGGACCAGGATTTTTCCAATATCTATCACCAATAAATTCATGAGTTGGACCCCCACCACATACTAAAACAATTCCTAAGATAATAAACCCAATAAGGGCAATGACTTTGAATAATGAAAGAATGAATTCTGCTTCACCATATCCTTTAACACCAAATAAATTGATTGCAACAATTAGTAAATAAAATATAGTTACCCAGGCAACAGGATTTATGTCTGAATTCCAAAATCCGATTGAAATAGCAGCAGCCACAAGTTCTAAAGGTAAAACAATTAACCACATGATTGCATAATTCCAACCCACTGCAAACCCCCAAGAAGAATCTATAAATCTTGTTGCATAACTTGAAAATGCACCACTAACTGGGAATTCTACACATAATTCACCTAAAGCATGAACGACATTGAAAACCATTGTACCAATAACACCCCAACCAATAATTAATGCAGCAGGTCCACCGGTTGCTAAAGCTCCACCAGAACCAATTAAAAGACCAGTACCTAAAGTACCACCCAAACTTAACATTTGAAGATGTCTATTTTTCAATTGTTGCTGTAAAGCAGTATTCTCTACACCTTTATTTGCACGTTCAATATCATTTAATCCTTCATCATTATCATTTATTTGTGATTCTGGAGCTTTAAACCCGTCTTTAAAAGATTTCCACCAATTTTGGTTCGGTATTTCATGCAGGTTAACGCTATTTGAAGTTAGATTTTTAAACGAAGAATCTGAATTACTTTTGATTTCTTCAGTCATTAAATTTTATTTACAAGAGATGAACAAAGAAAATCGCCAGAGGTTGCAATATTAGTGAAAATTTTTTTGCAATTTCCTAATAAAAGAGGTGTTGAAAAATAATAGGCAATTTGGTAATGAGAGGGGTCTCATCGCATTTATGGGGAAGGCTACACCGATGTTAGGGCTTTGATGTAAAAGCCCAGACAAAGGAATAGAAAGCCCAGAAAGGTCAAGATGGACTAGCCAATAGTCCAAGAACATGACCGAGTCTGGAATTAGTCAACATTTATGAGTTACTTGTCACGTGACTTCTTGGTAACTCATAGATTTCATTTCCACTATTGCCCTTCCTTTATCCCATTAATCGACACACATCTTCTTCAAGGAAATCACACTCATTAATATTTTATTATGTATACACTGGTATAAAATCAGAGGAAATTGTGCCGCTTTATAGTACTACGGTAAATATCGCTTATGAACGGATATTGAGCCTCACGCTAAATTTTTTTCTTTGTGGCATATACCGAAGGCTTTGAAATTTGCAGCATTGAAATTTGCAGCAATTACGTAAAAAAGAAAAACCCGCTGGCAACGACAAAGAATACTACGAAAAGTGATAAACGACCATTTACAGTAGTTGTTAACCATAAGGAGTTTTCTATGACATTATCAGCTAAAGGAGTGATATAATAATTGACTATTCTATCAAGTCTTGTAGATTTTATATATATTTGTGTAGGCCCACTAGCATTATCAGAAAACACGCTATTATTAGATTTACGATGGAAATGATCTATTACTTGATCATTTGGTAAGATCTTTAAATAACCCGAATTTGAAACTATAGATTCAGGGGTTTCAAAAGGAAGAGTAATAGAAAGATATACAGGTTGATGATCAGAAGTGAAAAGAGTCTTTAAACTATTATACTCATTTACAACTGGAACTTTTACCTCTGATTTAATTGAATTAACACGAGTGTTATAAGTAGATTGATATAAAATCCTATCACACCATGAAGGTGCTCTCTTTGTATTATAAATTGCAGTACCAACATTATATTTATAAGTTGGTGGGAAGTTTATACACGCTTCAGTAAAACCCATAAATACTTCATCATCTCTAATACATTGACTTAATTCATCATATTTCTGTACCAAGTCCTCGACCATTGGAGTTGGACTTATGGTTTGATCTTGTAATGAAGAAAGTTCTTTTACAGTTTTTAACTCAAGTTTCATATCTTTAACACTTCTATAATTTAAATCTCCCATGAAAAACGAATGAGACTTTGGTTTAAGGAAACTATACCCATCACCAAAATCTAAACATCTCATCAAATGAATAACTTGTTGATTTCTTCTTGTCTTATAAAAATCCCCTTCATAAGCTGATAAATGAGCATTTGCAAATGTAAGATCAATCATTTCTTCTGATATTATAGTTGGCTTGTATGTAACCCTTAACCCTGCAGCTCCTTTTAAAGAAGAATAGAAATATCCACAAGCTGATGTTGCTTGTTTTACTTGAACTATTTGCAGTGGTGAAGGTGATATAATAATTAAACCAATTGCTCCAATATGTGACATTCCAATTGTATGGAATCTAACATCTGGGTTATTGTATCCAACATTCATAACCTGTAAAAGGATTCTATTGATTTCAATAAAATGCTTATTAGCTATATTTGGATTTGAAGCTTCTAAAATCAGACATACTTCTTCAAATCCAAATACATATAAATTTGAAATTTTCTTTGGTAGAATCTTTGACACTTTTTCTGTGAACACATCTTCATCTAATGGTTTTTTACCACAATTGAAGGTATATAAGAACAATTCAATATCTTTATCTTTTGATCTAAGTGACATAGCAAGTGATAAGACTAATTCGCACTAAACCTATAAACCTCATCTATGTCTCAGTTTTTTGAATTACAAAGATCTCGACTTGAAGAGATAGATATAATACGTAATGAGACCAGTAAAAGGTTCAGAAAGAATCCTTCAATAATCCCTGAAAAAATCCGTAAAAAAGACGATGTTTTAGGTGAAAAATCTAAACTTCATAACCAGACTATGATGCAAAAACATGAACTTAAATTATTTAAGCAAAAATTCGATACAAATATAGCCAGTTTAAAACATATAGATAGACAAGTGTACCTTGAGTCTCTTAAAAAAATAAGTGATCCAGAAATGACCTTTACATATTTCGATTCAATTCTTGATGGGTTTAAAGATACTGATGAAGTCATGAATCAAGATTTAAAATCAATATATTCGATGTATTCTCAAGCACCAATGGACCAAATTATGACCACAAAAAAGGGGAAATTGAGGGCTAAAAGGAAACATATTTTAAGTGAAGAAGCTTCACTGGTCTTAAATTTCTCTTTACTTTTTACTCCACAAGAGAACTATGGGAAATATATAGATCTTACCAAGTTCTTTGAGAAATATAAAGAACTTCAAGGGGAATGTACATACATTGAGTTTTTGAAGGTTTTTGATAATGTACCGTATGGTAAAGTTACGAGTGAGTATAAGGAATACCTTGAGGATTTAGTCAGGCATCTCACAGAGTTTTATAGAAGGGTGTATCCATTAGAAGATTTTGATGAGACTGTAGAAACTTGTAAAAAGGAATTCGAAACAAAAGGGTCTGAACAAGAACCTCAACAGGAAGGTGAAATTTATTGTAAAGCTTGTGATAAATCTTTCAAGAAAACAGTTTATAAAGGGCATTTAGAAGGTAAAAAACATAAGAAAAACGCTGCCAAACAATCAGATCCTTCAGATACTTCTAAATTCCAAGAATTTCAAGTCAAATTCTTTTCTTCTCTATTAAAAAGCATAATACAAGAAACAATAAACCATATAGAAACGTTTGAAGGTATGACAGAAAGAGAAAAAATGATAGAAGCAAGTGAATTAGCAGAGAACGAATCTGAATTTACAGACGTAGAATCCGATGGATCAGATAAAGAAAATATCGATTCAGATGATGATGATGAAGGACATTATTTTAAAGATCTTCCATTAGGAGCAGATGGTACACCCATACCATTTTGGTTATATAAACTTCAAGGACTTCATCATAGTTTTGAATGTGAAGTATGTGGGAATATCAGTTATAAAGGAAGACTTACATTTGAAAAGCATTTCAATTCTGTAAAACATCAGAAAGGACTCAAATATTTAGGAGTAGATTCTGGATCACTTCATCTTTTCTCAGATATAAGTAAAATACAAGAAGTACAAGAATTATGGAATAATATTAAAAAACAAGTACGTAAGCAAGAAGGTGAAGATGATGATGCTATTGAAGTTGAAGATAATGAAGG
The DNA here is from genome assembly GCA_030555785.1 of Yamadazyma kanchanaburiensis. Classification (NCBI taxonomy): domain Eukaryota; kingdom Fungi; phylum Ascomycota; class Pichiomycetes; order Serinales; family Debaryomycetaceae; genus Yamadazyma; species Yamadazyma kanchanaburiensis. The sequence goes on along the minus strand of JANIVJ010000040.1, from coordinate 7,035 downwards.
TAATGTAATGAGTCAACGTGATTACATCCTCTTGAAAAAGCAAGGAATGATATAGAGTTTATAGAAATAAATGGATGCAAAATTCGCAGATTTCATAAAAGCGCATCTCTTGAATTTATGGTGAGTAGAATACTCAAGAGGTATTTTAAAAAAATGGTAGAAAATGGAAACGGAATAAAAAGACCTGCGTCAATACCACCAGAGGATCAATCTTTAAGACAACCCAAACAAAGGGATGATAATGGGTTTAGAATCAGAACTCAAGAATTAAGGAAATCAACTCTTACAGCTTATGAACAACTTGGAGGAGAATCTTATTATGATAAAACAAATACTTTAGGAGAGAAGAAGACCATTTTAGAAGAAGAAACTGAAGGTGCAAGTTATGTTATAGATGGACCACTCCGTAGAGTGCCCCCATACTTTTATACTTATTTAACATATTGTAAAATGAGATGGAGAGATCGAACCTTACTAGATATCTTTTCAGATGAATTTAGAGATCGTGATGTAGAATTCTATAAGAAAGCAATTGCTTCTGGACAAGTAACACTCAATAAGAAACCTGCCAATCTTGACACTATAGTAAGAAATGGTGATTTAATAAGTCATAGAAGTCATAGACATGAACCTTCAGTTAGTTCAAAACCTATAAAGATTGTTTTTGAAAATGATGATATCATTGCAATAGATAAACCTTCAGGAATACCTGTTCATCCAACGGGTAGATATAGATTTAATACTATAACGAAAATCCTTCAACATGAACTTGGAAAGACTGTTCATCCTTGTAATAGACTTGATAGATTAACTAGTGGACTTATGTTTTTAGGGAAAAATGCTAAAGGGGCCGATGGTTTTGTTCAACAAATTCGTGAGAGAAGTGTTAGAAAAGAATATATATCAAGAGTAATTGGAAAATTCCCTTTAGGACATATTGAAGTAGATAAACCTTTAATTACAATTACACCAAAATTAGGATTAAATATGATAGATGAAGAGAATGGGAAAGAAGCAAAGACTTCATTTACAAGAGTTTCTTATGATAAAGAAACAAATACTTCTATTGTAAAATGTAGACCATTAACAGGAAGAACTCATCAAATTAGAGTTCATTTACAATATTTAGGTCATCCTATAGCTAATGATCCGATTTATTCAGTGGAAGAAGTTTGGGGACCTAATCTCGGGAAAAACAATGAAGCAGATGTAGAACAGATTAAAAAAGGACTTGATAGAATTGGTAAAGATAAAGCAGTAACTACATGGATTCATCCAGAAGCTGATGGAGAACTTCTTAGTGGAGAGAATTGTTCTGTTTGTGAAGCACCTTTATATACAGATCCAGGATTCAATGATTTGGAATTATGGTTACACGCTTATAAGTATGAAGCAGCTGATAAATCATGGTCATATAAAACAGAATACCCTGAATGGGCAATTAAACCTCATAGAAAATTCATGGAATTGGCATTAGAACAAGCAGAGAAATGTGGAGAAACACAAACCCAATTCAATGTTGGTGCAGTATTGGTATTTGATGGAGAAGTTCTTGAAACTGGTCATACAAGAGAATTACCTGGAAATACCCATGCAGAACAATGTGCACTTGAAAAATACGAAAAGAGAACTGGTCAATCACCTCCTGAAGGATCTGAAATTTATACTACAATGGAACCATGTACTTTCAGATTAAGTGGGAATTTACCATGTGCAGATAGAATTATAAATACTTCGATTACTACATGTTTTGTTGGAGTTGTGGAGCCCGACGACTTTGTTAAAGATAATACTAGTGCTAAGAAATTGGTTGAAAAAGGTATAGAATATATTCATATTCCAGGGTATGAAGAAAGGAGTCTTGAGATTGCAAAAAGAGGACATAATCATTAATATACATTATCTATATTCGTTATCATTATCATTGGGTTCATCATTATCACTGAAATCTATAGCAACTTGTTTTGTAGAATATACAAACACATCTCTTCTATTTCTTGTATTCAGTTCAACATTATCATTAGATCTAAGGTCTTGTAATGGTATAGATCTTTCATGTCTATTATTACTATCAGGACTTGCAGAGCTTGGAACAGATGCAGATCTTGGTATAGCAAAACCTGTTGCAATAATTGCATCAGCCAAATCTACAAAAGTTCTTTTAGTTCTATCATACATGGTGTTAATATTAGAAGGTTTTGGTTGATTTTTATGTAACTTATAACGTCCATTACGAGTATGACGAGAACTTGAACTAGGACCAGGGCCAGAATCAGATTCCAGACGATTCTCTTCATCAACAGATCCTTCTTCTACAAATAATTCAAGGCCATCTAATTCATATAATTCATCTTCATAAAATTTTCTTCCTAAAACACCTTCTTTCTCTTTTGCTCTCATAATTAAATTAAATTTATTACACCATTCCCAAGGTATAACCACACAAACTACATAAGTTACAACCGAAAAGATTTCAGAAAGTTCATAAACAAAAGCATTTGCAACATCAGCAATGAAAAATGCAACAGGTCCAAATACTACAATAAATGTTAAAACACTTAATAACCAAATTCTTTTGTTTGGTACAATATAATTAATCTTAAGGATTAAAAACCCTGAAATTAAAGCAGCATAACAAATGGCCATAGAAGTTCTTGTTAAATAAATAAAAGTTGGTAAGATATCACCAGTTTCACTAAATCGTGGGAAATCATAAAATTTTGCAACTGCCCAAATAACTTGACTACTTATACTTGCAGTTAAACCAACTAAAAGGGTTAATCTTTTATCACTTTGTCTTGAGAATAATCTCATGATGACTTGAACTTGATTAACTTGTAAGAGTAATACTACAAATAAATCTATAATACCTAAATATAGAGGAGAATTGATAGCATTTAATAATACAGTCCCCAGTAAATAACCATCAAGTTGTTGATTATGAAGATCGTAAATGGCCCTTACTATAACTATCAAAAGGAAAATCGATGAAAGGATAGTTGAAGACTTTAATAATAAAGAAGGTTTAATGGTATAGTTTGTTAGGATGAATAAAGTTAATAGCCATGTTATGACAGCCAGGGCAGATATCGAATAGATAATCGGTACAACACTATATTCAAAGGTCCCCTTTACATTGTTTCTGGTGAATTCTCTCCAACTGTTCTTTACTATGGGTAAATTTGAAGTCAAGACTCCTTTTATCTTACCATTATTTGTACTCATCATTGGTATAGAATCTTCAAAACATTTCATTTTATACATGGCCAGTTTGATGAACTTCCCAGCATTAGGCCTATCAAACACTAGAAGCCCAGGAGGTAGCTCTATATCTTTACAAGAATCTAAGACTTTAGTTGACCATCTTGAAGTTCTCCATGACATAGTTCAAGGTGTGTCTCGCGAAAATTTCATATCGAACCCTATAGGAATCAGTTGTAGATCATGATTGATGATACTTCTGGGATTGACCATTTGAAAGTAAAGGGACAAACGAATGCAATTGATGGGAATCACCAAAGATCCGGGAGTAATTATTCGAACAATTATTCGTTACTTGATATTTACCAGAATGATTCTGATGAAATAGAGGAGCCTAGAGAGAGTGAAGAGGACTCTAGAGACCCTGAACACGACTCCAGAGACCCCGTTCCCTCCGTCATACAAGAAGTATTAGCCAACGCTAAGAGAAAACTGTTCATCAAACCAATCAACTCCTCCACCGTCAACCAAATCCTTAAAAGCGACTTTGATCGATACGGATTCAAGAAATCCTCAATCCATTCATCCATAACGAATCAAACATATAACCAATGGTTTAGTGAATACTCTGAATTCTTAGAAGAAAGAAAGAAGAAATGGATGATTTTAATGAAAAATAATGGACTTAATGTTGATACAGAAATTCCAACAAGATTCCCACCAAAATCTGACAAAGTTAAGAAACTCGTTAGAAAAGGTATTCCTGGAGAATGGAGAGGAAGTGCATGGTTTTTCTATGCCGGAGGATATGAAAAATTGAATAAAAATGTTGGGGTTTATGATAAAATTGTAAAAGATACTCAAAATTTAAAGAATAAAGATACAGAAGTGATTGAAAGAGATTTACATAGAACATTTCCTGATAATAAATATTTCAATGATTCTGAAGGTGGAGATACCGATATGATCAAATCATTAAGAAGAGTCTTGGTAGCATTTTCACATTATCAACCACAAATAGGATATTGTCAATCATTAAATTTTTTAGCAGGACTTTTACTTTTATTTATGACAGAGGAAAGAAGTTTTTGGATGCTTGTGATATTAACCGAAAGGATCATACCAAAAGTACATTCACAGAATCTTGAAGGAGTCCATACTGATCAAGGAGTATTAATGTTATGTATTAAAGAGTATATCCCCCTGATTTGGTCAATTTTAGGTAAAACATTCGAGGGTGAAATCTTATCAGATGATAAGATTCTTAATAGATTACCACCAGTGACATTAGTAACCTCATCATGGTTCATGTCAGTTTTTGTTGGGATTTTACCAATTGAAAGCGTTTTAAGAATTTGGGATATTTTATGGTATGAAGGATCGAAAACCTTATTTAGATTTTCTTTAACTCTTTGTAAAACATGTTTTGAATGTCCCGAATTCCAAAGATCTAGACCTTCAAATAAAAAGACAGAACTTGAACAAGTTGAACTTTTTCAATTTATGCAAAATTATCCAAAATCATTACTTGATCCAAATTTACTTATTGATAATTGTTTTAAAAAAATTGGAGGATACGGATTTGGATCATTATCACAAGAAGAGATCAACAAGTGTAGAACATTTGTTGCAAAAGAGAGACAAAAATTGAATAAAAAAAATTCAATTATAAATCCTATGAATGAGCAAGAGAAGAAACTTTTAAAAGGTGATGATATTCATGATGTTTATGGGTTTAATAGGTCGATAATGAGTGGGGTAGCATGGAATAATAATATTAGTAATAAGATGAAGAAGAGATTTAGTAGAAAGGCATCAAAGAGTAATTTAGCATAGTTAGCATAATAAAGGTCGCAGTAAAGGTGTGAAAAAAGTGAAAAAAGGTGTAGTGAAAAATGTACAGATATTTGATATCGAGATGGGTAGACCCATTGATTGGGGTTGGTACAGGAGTTGGAGCTTATTATTTACATGAGAGGAGGGTTGGAAAGGAGGAGGGGAAGAGGCTTAATGATATTTTGGGGAGAGTATGGAGGTAGGGGACGAGGGAGAAGAGGGAGGATGAGAGAGATATGGACGAGAGAGAGATGGACAAGAGAGAGATGGACAAGAGAGAGATGGACAAGAGAGAGATGGACAAGAGAAGGGGATGAGAGAAGAAGAGAAGATAAGAAGAGAAGATAACAAGAGAAGATAAGAATAGAAGATAAGAAGAGAAGAGAAGAATAGAAGATAAGAAGAGAAGAGAAGAGAACAAGTTAGATCAACCCATCCATATGTATTTAGTTAATGAATAACGCACTAGACTCTATTAGTTAATGAATAACGTACTAGACTCTATTAGTTAATATAACCACTAGCCTATAATGGAACACCCCTAAGCTTCTCTAAATAAGCACCAGCTATCTCTTGACTCTTTAAATCCTTCAACAATACCTTCCCAATCTCTTTCCAGGCTTCCTCTGATACCTTAGTCACCTCATCAATATCCATGGTTGGTACATCATCAACATCCATAGTATCCACAGGAGCTGGAGCAGGGGCAGAGGCAGGAGCTGATACCATACACATGAAAGAATACGTATCAAGGGTTGATAAAATCGTAGTATCTTGAATAACCTTACCCTTTATCAAAAACTTAATATCTGATGGTTTTACCTTTAAATCTAATGATTCTATAAGATTACCCTTAACGGTTAATATACTTTGAGAATCATCAACACCCTTTAACTCAGTAGAGAATTTGAATGGTGGTTTAATTGATTTAAATGATAAATCCACTTTTGATGAAGGTGTAGAATCACTTGGAAATGGAATATCATAAGTAGGTAATGAAGGACCTAAACTTTGGATATTCTTATAGTCATTTGATGAGAAGAACGAAGGGTCTTGATCATCAGAAAGTGATATTAATTGAAGGTAAGAAGATATGAATTGTTTTTGGTCTATCATCACTGACATTTTCGATTTTGCTCAATCTCAGTGTCTCAGTCTTAAGGATGAACTTCTTTAAATCATTCAATTCATACTCTCCTGTACCCACAGATGATGGAGCACCATTACCTCCACCTGCTACCCAACCCAACCAATCATCATTCTCCACAAGATTAAAGAAATTAAATCCATTCAGGAGTGAATCAGTCTACTTAGAAGATGAAGACAATTATGTAACTTCTGAACCGGGATATTTTGAATTAAGTAGATGGGATAGAATGATCATTTTTGCCCTTACTTTTGGAGGGTCAGTATGTTGTTATTTGATATGTATATTTTTATTCCCAATTTTATCATTAAAACCGAGGAAGTTTGCGTTATTGTGGTCTTTAGGATCAATTTTATTTTTGGTTAGTTTTGGGGTATTACAAGGATTCCAAGCATATATTCTTCATTTGTTTAGTTCTACTAGGATAATCTTTAGTATAGTATTTATAACGAGTATTATATTGACATTAGTATGTAGTGTTGGATTAAAGAGTACATTGTTATCTATAGTATTTGCAGTGATACAATTACTTAGTGCTTTATGGTATACAATAAGTTATTTTCCTATGGGGAAACAGACGCTTAATTTGGCGAGTAGTGTAGCTAGAAGTCAAGTTGATACTTGGATTAGTTCGTAGTGAATATGGTAAGGAGTCAAGAAAGGGAGTCAAGAAAGGGAGTCAAGAAAGGGAGTGATTAGTTCGTAGTAAATATATGGGAAGTGAGGTGGGAGAGTAGAGTAGAGTAGAGTAGAGTAGAGTAGAGTAGAGTAGAGTAGAGTAGAGTAGAGTAGAGTAGAGTAGAGTAGAGTAGAGTAGAGTAGAGTAGAGTAGAGTAGAGTAGAGTAGAGTA